>PQWD01004470.1:33508-115488 GCA_019425675.1 Leucinodes orbonalis
CAATGGAAAATAACTCAAAAATGGCTTAGAGCAATTGCTTCAATATTTAATTAACATCTTTGAAAAAAAATCATTCACTTAATGTTATAAGAATGGAAATCATATACTAAATTTATATTGAAATAATATAGATCATACATATGCTACACATTATACACAACAAAATGTCCCATTATAAGCGAACGAAATTGTTACTTTAGAAATACATCGCTAGGTTTCCTTTTATGAAATGCCGTTTAATAACTGAATCCTTTTAATTTTATGAGTTATAAATACCTATACGTACATATACATTTTTAAAGTGCGTAATTTATAACTACTCTCGCGTGCAAGTAAATCGACTCAAGCCTCAAGTGCGCATAAAAAGTGATATAACTAAAAAATGACTTATTTTACCTCTATATAATGTTTTACATAATTAAAGTCTAGTAATTAGGCTTTCAAATGGTAGCATAATATCAGTAATTTAAATAAACACTTGTACTTAGAATGCAACTGAACGCAACCCCCGTAAACTGCTCTGCGCTCTATTCACAACTTGCGCGACACAACCCCTATAAAACCCCCTGTAATCGTTTTTCTTATCAGTCGCTCATTAGACGTTGACCTGAACACATCTCTGCAATTAAAGCCGTCATTTGAAGAAAATTATGGATACAACGCCTGAAGAAGCCGCTCAAGTCGTTGCCCTGTTGCAAGAAGGGTTGAACCAGCGAGAAGTCGGGGGCACGTGCCCCGGGCGGCACGGTCAAGGGGCGGCAAACCGACTAATGGACCACTCATCATTTACCTTACTTGCCCGCGGAATAAATAATAGTACAAGTGCATGGCCATAGAAATACGACTGATAACCGGAGCGCGGAGTAAGGCATGTTACTGAATCATTACATTTTTTGCATAGTTCTAAATAGCGCTCGCAGATCACGGTCAGCAGGCGGGTGCAGCTGCGATCTGAGGAATGACGCTGTATACGAAAACTCTCTCGTCGATCTCTATACAGGGCAGCAGTGTATTATTTCAAAGTTACGTAGTTATTTCTCTTTGTTAATTGATGCCAACTTAGCTGCTTTAAAGCTATATCATTTCATGATGGACAGCTACAATTGAAAAAAAAAATAACAATTAAGCTCCTTTTACTTGCATCAAGCGACCACGTTTTTTAAGAAAATATACAAATAAATTGGAAATAAAACGCCTTTTCATCCAGTGTGACTTCGAAAAAGCTGAGGCGAGTAGTCTTATTTCATTATAGAACTTAATTGATATATCAATACCAATAATTGATAATTGAACTTTTTAATGACATTGCTTTTTTGCCGAGGTTAGGATGGTTATGAAACAGCTTAAGCGTTATTAGACCCCCGCTACGACGGATATACCGCAGAGCTTTTGAAAGTAGGGGGCACGCCAGTGCTTAAGACCCTTCAGAAGTTTTTTAATTCCGGATCGTGATGGTGCGACACCAAAGGGAGGAGCAATGGCGTGGTGTGTTTCTTCAAGAAAGGTGATTAAACCTTTTCCCTCTCTATTCAACCTATCGCAGTTCACTATTGGACATTGGTCCATTTTGCGCCAGATATTCCGGTCCTCCGTTTTTCTCGTCCAGATCCACAGCGACTTTTCGCAAGTTGTCGGTCCATCGGCCGGAGGGCGTCCTACGTTACGCTGCCAAGACGCGGTCTCCGCTCCAGAACTCGTCTGCTCCAACGGCCATCGGTTCTGCGACATCATTACCCACTGCCACTTCAGTTCGCTAATCTGGCGAACTATGCCGGTAATTTTAGTTCTTTTGCGGATAACATCATTTCTGATTTATGTATAAGAGCTCCCAACATAGCACGCTCCATCGCTCGTTGAGTAACTTTGAATTTCTGAACCAATCCGCAGTCAGTGTCCATGTCTCATCTGCGTATGTGGTATGGGTAGGACGTATTCCTCAAAGACTTTTGTCCTTAAGCGTTGCGGAATCGTCGACGTGAAGATCTGATGTAACTTGCCTGATGCCGCCCAGCCAAATGAATCCTCCTACTAGCTTCCCTTCCGAAATTGTGCCGGTCAAGTTTTAGCCCAAGTAAACTTATTCTTGGACAATCTGGAGAAGGACGCCACCGACGCTTATCAGAGACGCTACCGGTTATAATTCTTCAAGAGAGCTTAATCACCCTTCTAAAGAACGCTTGTGACCACGCTTCCAGTGTAGTTTCCCAGGTAGATGACGGCATTAAAAGAGCTCACCTAATGTCTAAGGATGGGTTGTCCACCGGTGTTAAGGAGTTCTGTCGTAATACCTTCATCCCACGGGGCCCTTTCATTCTCAGTTGCTTCAGTGCTGCACTAATTTCGCTTCAGTCAAAATTCATTTATTTAAATTAGGCTTACAAAAACCACTTATGAACGACAAAATATCAAAAATTACATTACAAAAAAACAAATTTATTTCTTTGAACTGTTTTAAGAGAGTCACGTGGTCAAGGTTGTAGATAAAAGCTCTTTTTGTAGCACAAATATTGTATCAATGTCGGCAGCCGTACCCCACAACGGTAGACCATACGACATCCATACTAATATTATAAATGTGAAAGTATCTCTGTCTGTCTGTCTGTCTGTTGTCTGTCTGTCTGTCTGTTTGTTACGCTTTCGCGCCTAAACGGCTGAACGGATTTTATTGAAACTTGGTATGTTGATAGTAGGTAGCCCAGAATAGGTTTTAGGCTACTTTTATTCCCGTTTCACCCCCACTCCCCTAATATGGGGGTTGGAAGTTTGTATGGAACATCCGCAATTTTGGTAGTACGACGCTGAAATTTGGTATGCGGACTATATGTCAGAATCGAAAAAATACGGCATATTTTTTTTTCAAAAATCCACCCCCAAACCCTTCAAATAGGGGAGGAAGTGTCATATTCGATTTTCGCAGTTTTAAGGTAGATTTTATTGAAACTTGGTATGTTGATAGTAGGTAACCTAGAATAGGTTTTAGGCTACTTTTTGTCCCGTTTTCACCCCCCACTCCCCTTCAAATGGGGGTTGGAAGTTTGAATGGAACATTCCGCAATTTTGTAGTACGACGCTGAAATTTGATGTGCGGACTGTTTGTCAGAACGAAAAAATATGGCATATTTTTTTTCAAAAATCCACCCCCAAACCCTTCAAATAGGGGAGGAAGTGTCATATTCGATTTTCGCAGTTTTAAGGTAGATTTTATTGAAACTTGGTATGTTGTTAGTAGGTAACCTAGAATAGGTTTTAGGCTACTTTTTGTCCCGTTTTCACCCCCACTCCCCTCAAATGGGGGTTGGAAGTTTGAATGGAACATTCCGCAATTTTTGTAGTACGACGCTGAAATTTGATGTGCGGACTGTTTGTCAGAAACGAAAAAATATGGCATATTTTTTTTTCAAAAATCCACCCCAAACCCTTCAAATAGGGGAGGAATTATCATATCCGATTTTTGGCAGTTTTAAGGTAGATTTTATTGAAACTTGGTATGTTGATAGAAGGTAACCTAGAATAGGTTTTAGGCTACTTTTTGTCCCGTTTTCACCCCCACTCCCTCAAATGGGGGTTGGAAGTTTGAATGGAACATTCCGCAATTTTGTAGTACGACGCTGAAATTGATGCGGACTGTTTGTCAGAACGAAAAAATATGGCATATTTTTTTTCGAAATCCACCCCCAAACCCTTCAAATAGGGGAGGAAGTATCATATCCGATTTTCGCAGTTTTAAGGTAGATTTTATTGAAACTTGGTATGTTGATAGAAGGTAACCTAGAATAGGTTTTAGGCTACTTTTTGTCCCGTTTTCACCCCCCACTTCCCTCAAATGGGGGTTGGAAATTTGAATGGAACATTCCGCAATTTTTGTAGTACGACGCTGAAATTTGATGCGGACTGTTTGTCAGAAACGAAAAAATATGGCATATTTTTTTTTTTCAAAAATCCACCCCCAAACCCTTCAAATAGGGGAGGAAATGTCATATTCGATTTTTCGCAGTTTTAAGGTAGATTTTATTGAAACTTGGTATGTTTAGTAGGTAACCTAGAATAGGTTTTAGGCTACTTTTTGTCCCGTTTTCACCCCCCACTCCCCTCAAATGGGGGTTGGAAGTTTGTATGGAACCTTCCGCAATTTTTGTAGTACGACGCTGAAATTTGATGTGCGGACTGTTTGTCAGAACGAAAAAATATGGCATATTTTTTTTCAAAATCCACCCCAAACCCTTCAAATAGGGGAGGAAGTGTCATATTCGTTTTTCGCAGTTTTAAGGTAGATTTTATTGAAACTTGGTATGTTGATAGAAGGTAACCTAGAATAGGTTTTAGGCTACTTTTTGTCCCGTTTTCACCCCCCACTCCCTCAAATGGGGTTGGAATTTGAATGGAACATTCCGCAATTTTTGTAGAACGACGCTGAAATTTGATGTGCGGGCTGTTTGTCAGAAACGAAAAAATATGGCATATTTTTTTTTCAAAAATCCACCCCCAAACCCTTCAAATAGGGAGGAAGTATCATATCCGATTTTTCGCAGTTTTAAGGTAGATTTTATTGAAACTTGGTATGTTGATAGTAGGTAACCTAGAATAGGTTTAAGGCTACTTTTGTCCCGTTTTCACCCCCCACTTCCCTCAAATGGGGGTTGGAAGTTTGAATGGAACATTCCGCAATTTTTGTAGTACGACGCTGAAATTTGGTATGCGGACTATATGTCAGAAACGAAAAAATATGGCATATATTTTTTTCAAAATCCACCCCAAACCCTTCAAATAGGGATATCATATTTTTCGCAGTTTTAAGGTAGATTTTATTGAAACTTGGTATGTTATATAGGTAACCTAGAATAGGTTTAGGCTACTTTTTGTCCCGTTTTCACCCCCACTCCCTCAAATGGGGGTTGGAAGTTTATGAACTTCCGCAATTTTTGTAGTACGACGCTGAAATTTGGTATGCGGACTATATGTCAGAAAAAAAAATATGGCATATTTTTTTCAAAAATCCACCCCAAACCCTTCAAATAGGGAGGAAGTGTCATATTCGATTTTTCGCAGTTTTAAGGTAGATTTTATTGAAACTTGGTATGTTTAGTAGTAACCTACAATAGGTTTAGGCTACTTTATCCCGTTTCACCCCCCACCCCTCAAATGGGGTTGGAAGTTTGAATGGAACATTCCGCAATTTTGTAGTACGACGCTAAATTTGTATGCGGATACTTTGTCAGAAAGGATAAATTAGCATTTTTTTTTTTCAAAAATCCACCCCAACCTTCAAATAGGGAAGGAAGTATCATATCAATTTTTGCAGTTTTTAAGGTAGATTTTATTGAAACTTGGTATGTTGATAGAAGGTAACCTAGAATAGGTTATATATAATATATATATATGTTTTTTTTATAGAAGGGGAAGCCTATGTATAGATATATATAAATATATATATAATTATATATATATATATATATATATATATATATATATATAATATATATTATATATATATATAATATATATATAATATATATATATATATGTATATATATCCACAAAATTGACTCCAAAACCTTTTAAATTGGGGGGAGGGGGGAGGAAGGGGATCCGTTTTTGGAAATGGACTCCAAAACTTTTAAACTTGGGCGGGGATTCCTATGTATAGTATTATATATGTATACATAATTTTCTTTACAAGTTTACAAGTTTTTAACAGTTTACAAGGTAGAAAGCTAAAAATAAGTATGATGGCTATTGGAACAATAAATCTTGCATATTGAAGTTTTTGCAAACCGGCCCTTAAAGCCTTAAATAAGAAAAGAAAAAGCAGTGTTGCAGTGTTGAAATTATTTTGTTTTCGTTAGCAAGTGGATGGCTCCTCTTTCCTGGTAACGAAAACAGAATAATTTTGTCATCCCGAATTAACGCGGCGAAGCCGCGGCAAATGCTAGTTACATTATAAAAATGACTAAAATAAACTAATCTTGCCGTTTTTACATCTGTTACGAGTTATCTTAGATATTAAAAGCTTATTGAAGAATTAACGACCCATTACATATTGTGCCACATCTTCAAGTTATCTTCAGATCATTATGATCCGTCTCGCGCATATGTTGACGATTTCCAGCCCTCCGAACAAGCTGGGTTCCTCAAAGGCTTCAGCACCATAGACACATATTACATACGCTGTGGCAGGTTATACAGAAGAGCGAGAGTATAACTGACCATTATGTTTGCGTTTGTGGACTATGAGAAGCCTTCGATTCGATCGAGACTTGGGCTGGTTTCATTCCCTCCAACGGTGCCTGACTTGACTACTGCTATATCGAATTGTTGAGTTTGTACAGAGCGCTACTATGTCAGGCCGAGTACATGAAGAGCTTACCATTGCTTATCTTTGGAGATGTAATATCTCTGAAACTGATCACAGCTGCGTAAAAGTTGCAGCTTTGTCCAAATGTCAATCAATTTGAGACATATATAAATTAGTGAAATATCATAGGATGATAAAGGTAAAATAAATAAAAGAGGGCGCGCATTTCTAAATTTTTGCCCCACCCGAAAAAAATTGAAGATCCGGCGCTGCGATTTTCATGCAACTACACCATTTTGAAGCTCAATTACTAGCTTTAATTATGTAAAACATTATATAGAGGTAAAATAAGGCATTTTTAGTTATATCACTTGTTATGCGTACTTGAAGCTTGAGTCGATTTACTTGCACGCGAGTGTACATTGCTGGATTACTGTTATAATTTTTTTTTTGTACAAATGAAAATGGAACGGAACAAATTGTATATAATACATATTTCTATAGAAGAAAAGACCTAATTATACATATAATGTATTCGCTAAAACGCATAGTCAATCGCTAAGTACTCTAGGCACATATATAGGTATACATCATTAAATGGAGTGGAGAGTTCATAGGCAAGTTCTTTTACGTATCGTTTCCCATAGGTACTTTTAAATAAAACACATACATAATTGAATCAAGTATAATATGAAGCTGGGAATTAAATAACATCGTGACATAAAAAGCACTTGCATATTTTTTTCTTAACCCTTTTAATGCCAGTGACACCTAAAGGCGTCAGAAACAATAGATTTCCTATTGTGTCTGTGTTCCTGGCGTTCAAAGTGTTAATTTAAATCATATGCACATTACAAAATCTTCATCTATTTAACATAATTCTATAGGCACTCTGCGAGATTCGAGAAAAAAAATTATTATTATAATTATTTTAGCACCTAGGTATAGTAGAAAGTAGGTGGAATACATTTTATTAAAAAAAATACTACTACAAAGGAATTAAAAAGCTTTGAGCTTTAATTTCCCTTGTAACAGTTATCATAATTATCACGTAAAATCGATAATTGATTTGGCAGTCGTCAGTCAATAAATTGCGGGCTTAATTGGTTTATCAGAATTTTGGGTTTAGGCCTAGGTAAACACGTCAGACGACGTGACGAGCCAAGATGGCCAAATGTGCCTTCCTAACACTGAAAAAAAAATCGATTGCGGCCGTTATTATACGTTGGTACCATTCTAAGATTATAGACAAGACCGTATCGTCCGATGCATAGAATATTTTTACATTGCAAACAATCGGGTTAATCAGCCCTATTCTGGGTTTTCACCAACTCGACAAAAAAACTGGACACACGTTTGTCTAGTTCTTGAAACTCAAAATTAATGTGTAGTTAAGTAGAACTAAAAATGTGAAACCAAATTGATAGGCTTGCTGAAAACTTTGTTATGATGATATTGATGATATATTGAAGTAAAAAAAATATAATAAATGTTTAATTGAAAACTTAAGTCATTAATAATAATAAAAATTATATAGGTATTGGTATATGTATGGTAAATAAACGTACACTATGTAATTTAATGATGTAAATGTTAATGGCTTAAAACAAAAATAAGGTAATAATAATAAGCATGCAAAATGAATAACCCTAATTAATAAAATTGTAACAACCTGTAGTACAATTATGTATTTACAAATTTTATTTTCTATACCATACCATATACACGTGTGTCCAGTTGGTGAATAAACTTTTATTGTTACCAAAAACTGAAGTTTGCCGAAGATGGCCTCTACAGCTTCACCGGCCCAGATGGCTCTCAGGCCTAAAAATTTTACACGAGCCAAGAGCGCCCCAAGCGGGCCACCAGGTTCGAGACCTCCGTTTGGTGGGGAGTGACGATGTAACCTAGTGTATATTTGAAACCAGTATTTTTCTTGCAATGTTCTTACAAAACTGACTTTCACTTTTCGTTCAATTCAAACACTCATAATAGTAAGTAGGTACGTATGAGTACCTACTCAATAAACAAGACTTAAATATCTAGATATACAACATTTAGGTACTATTATAATTTCTGACTACGTTTTACTTATTGTAGTAGGCATTTGTAAACCACTCTTAATAAGGCCATACATATAAACTACAGTAAATGACACAAAAAATACCCCATTTGCTTATTGGTACTTTAATCACATGACAAAATAAAAAATAGCTACGACTTGCACATTGTTTATTATGTAGCAATAATGTTATATAATAGGTATAGATTCATATAAGTACAACATTTGTAACATACAAAAGCAGTGGAAGAACAACTGCGGGTAGATTCGTTTTAGTCTATTTCAAACGAATCAAAATAATATCTATCTTGTATATGTTTTAAAACCTCTCCGAAGCACTTAGTTATTGTCAATACATAAATGGCGAGAAGAAATAATTAATAAGGGTAATTAACAATACAATACACGATAACGCCTCAAGTGCACAATGTCCGCTTCGCAGTACCTAAGTTTATTTCTCTGAATGCCCATTTTGCAAAGTTTATTTCCCTGAAGGTTTACTTATCGCAATAAATATCTCAAAATCCCCGTGCTAGTTTGTCGCCACTGGTGACAAATAATTGTTTAATAAACTTCCCATATCAATAGGCTTGTGTCCACTAAAAATAATAGGTCATGTTGTAATATATATTACTTCGTTATTATGTATAGAAGTAAATACAATTATTTATTTATTATAAAAATGTAAGATTATTAATATTTTTCATTATTTAAAACCGAAAAATATAAATTTAATCACGTGACAGTGAACGCCAATCAGAGAGCGTGACGTCAGTCAGTGCGTGCGCCATTGTTGTTGTTGACGTTTTAGTAGTAAATACACATACCCACTAACGATTTTTGCAAAAACTTCTGAATTATCAATTTCAAAAGGTTGAGATAAATAGCTATGGAGTCCGGATTTAGTAAAGCAAATTCGACCAATCTACCAAAAATTGACGCTGTTATGCTGGGAACATTTTTCGCAACTAACAGTGATTTTTGTTTTCGGAATTTCGCAACGTTAAGACTTCAATGTAAGTAAACAGAAATGTAAAACATTACTTAGTAAGCATTCATTCAGTTTACTTAATAGAATGAGTTATATTTCCTGAAATAAATACTTTGATTTTAGGATATTTTTGACTTAATTTTATGTTAGATTTTTTTGTACCAACTAGTTGCATTTTTTTTTCAGGTCTTCTAGAGCATCATACGGAGACGATGCTATTAGCTACTGCAGCTCAAGCGTGACGCCATTTGTGCGCAGTGAAATGCAAAATGTGTCCAGAACACAAAGTTCACGCTAAACTATATGGATGCACCCTGATTATTGATGAAGAAGATGATGTGATTGTTTCAGTAGTATGTGAGGACTGTGTTGCTTCAAGAGGTGGTTGCAAACACGCAATCGCTTTTTTATTTGGGTTCACCGTCGTAGCGAGGAGCCTTCTTGTACATCAACCGAGTGCTATTGGAAAAAATCAAAGTTGTCTAGAGTTGGAAGTACTTTGAAATCAATCACGACCAAACAACTGTCAAAGAGCAGCCCCTTATTGCCAGCAAATAACATAGTTTTGGCAAAATTCATAGAAGAAGGAAGGAAAAGAAAAGTGCATGACTGCGAGCTTTTAAGATATCAACCCAATTATTCTCCAAGTGAAACTGAAGCACTTTCAATGCATCAGCTTATGCTAAAATATAAAGAGAAATGTGTTGATACTTTTTTGAGCAATGTTATCATTACAACAGCTCTAGTTGAGAAGGTTAAAGAAGAAACAATAGAGCAATCCAAAAGCAATCTCTGGTTTGAATTAAGGTATGGCCGGATAACTGCATCAAAGCTTATGAAGTTAGTCGTTGCAAAACAGCTGACGGTACACTTGTATCTTTGATACTAGGTGGAAAAATTCCAGAAACCAAACATATGAAACGGGGCCGTGTGCTTGAAGATCAAGTGAGAAGAACCGTGGAAGATATGCTAAAAAAGAAAATTACCAAGTGCGGTCTTGTATTGAGTAGTCATTACCCCATGATCGCTGGCTCTCCAGATGGATTATGTGATGGCAATATTGTTGAAATAAAATGTCCCATAAGTGCCAAAACTTATAAAAACTATATATACAATGGCCAGCCTTCAGAGAGATGTAAAGCTCAAATGCAGCTGCAAATGTACCTAACAGCAATGAAAAGTGGATACTTTTGTGTAGCTGACCCTGACTATGTTAAAAATAAACAAGTGGAAATTATAAATGTGCCATTTGATCATAAATATGTACAAAATATCAGTGAAAAGTTAGTCTTATTTTGGAAAAATAATATATATCCTTTATTATATAAGAGTGTAATATAAGATTGTGTTATTTTTATCATAGGATAGGTATAATATTTGTTATGGGATCTTAATAAAAACAATTTTTTGTATTAGTTGTTTTATTTTATCAAAGAGTCTTGTAAGTTAACTAAACCGCATGCTATAATTATAATATCATCTAGTATTTTAATAAAATTAAAATTTATACATGCATGTGGTTTTAGCATACAAAATTCTCGTAAACGACGTATTAGACGCTCTATATGTATCCTTATGCTGGCTATCTGTTTAGTTAACTTTGCATCATTTTTAGTCATTTTCACTCCACTTTCAACACTTGGAGGTCTTATCAATGTAACTCCTGACTTATGCAGATATTGTTCAACATGCTTGAAACCTCTATCTGCTAAAACAGACATACCAGGCTTTAATGTTTTTATAAAATCACATGATTCTACTAATAAAGTGTCTGTTGTTCTGCCCCAAATCCAGGAGAAATATAATTTATTAATCCGTTGGGTGTACAGGATATTAGGTATTTAATTGTATTGGCCTTTTTATAGTCAGACCAAGTTAGGGCTTGATTTACTGCTTTGGATGGCTTCTGCACTTCAATTTCAAGGCAGTCAATAATACAACTGGCATTGTGAAAATTATGTCTAAATGATATAGGTAAGTTTTTTTAGTCATTTCACTGTCAAGATTAACAATAAAAGAATGCATAACACTGGCTATTAATGGTATATTTTTATTAAACACCTTACTTAAATATGATGGAGTATTCTCATAATCATCTGCCAGTTGATTAAATGTATTATCCAACCTAATTTTATGTAAACATAATAATATATGATGTTTGGGAATATTTAAAGTCTCCTGAATAATGTCAATCAAGTAATAACAAGTTTTTGAGAGACCAATGTACAATCGAGGCTTCTTCTCTATCTTTTTTAATGTGTTCGATAGAGTCTCCGTAGCTTGTTGTTGTATCTTGTAATCTTCAAGTATTTCGCTGCAGTCAGAAGATGATTTGGTTTGCAGTGAATGCACAGAAGGTGAGTGACTCCTGATACCTTCTGAGTATAGAGAAATTTCACCATCTGAGGGCTCATCCTCGGTAAATATATTTCTTGTTATTTTACCCGTCTCCGCAGGTCTTGATTTCTTGAAAGTCTTAACTTTGAATGGGGATGTGAAACTTGATACTAGTGATGGTTTCAATGGTGACAATGCCTGATCTTTGTACCTTGCTACAGCTTGCACAGCTTTACTTCTGAATTTTGGTGTTATTAAGGCTTGAACAAACTTGTCTGATGTTTTACTTATAACTTCTTGGACTTTTTCTTCACCCAATTTGCAATCTAAAAATATTTATTTATTTAATCATATAGCACAGAGACGGATCATACTACAAACAAGGATATTTACAATACACAGTCAATCTAGAAGTAAGTATTATAGTATACACAACACATGGGGCTATAAAGATTCTGACAGTATTTATTATCAAAATAAACTTTAACTTTATAAAAAATATGACATTTAGTAGGTAACATTAATATTTGAAATTCATGTATGAAACATGTTGTAAATAACTTACCATTGCATGCTTGATATGGAAATGAAAAGCTGCAGCAACCAGCCTATACCACACTTTAATGTAATACAAGCCAACTACCACAGCCATCCACCTCCATGCGGAGCATGCAGAGGCAGTGCAATATAATTAAATAAATGATAACTATTTGGTTAGAATTAAAAATGATAAAAGTAATGTAACTATTGGTACTTGTACTCTGAACTACTTGTTTTGTATGTTAGGTAGACTCACTTGAAATGATATTAGAAGTATCTTCTAGAGATGAACTTTTACAACTTGTATTATATTCATTAAGACACTCTGCAATGGTCTCAGTTCTTTGTTTCTTTACAATGTATGGCCGTTCTATGATGCTGCTCATTCGTTTTCTTCTGTCTTCTTGGCACTCAAACTTTGTTGGAATGCAACCTGATTTCATAAGTATCTTTTCCCATGATTTGATATTCCATAAAATTCGTCATATCGTTTGGCATCTAGAACAATAACAATAACCTGTATTTAACAATGATGATATGAACTACAACATAAATCTCAGATTACATCAGTTAGTACAAAATTAAGTCAGAATCAAAATAACCTCAAATAATTTAATAGCTACATTTACAAAGTGTTTTTTTCTTTGTAATATAGGTACAGGGACTGGAAAGTCATCTTTGTTTAAATACTTACATCAAAATGATCTTCGCAAAAGTACATTCTTGAATCTACAGACAAAATACGGGCATCATCCCTCCGTGCAAGTTTTAACCACTTTCTCCGTATTTGTTCATTCATGGGAACTCTTACAAACAATTTGTTTGGTGTCATTACACTTGTGCTTTTACACTCAGGCACTACACAATACTTATAAAACGTGGAATTCATTTTTAAATTATTAAATGTAAAAAAAGTATTCACGTTCACGGTTTGTTTTGGTTTGGACGCACTAAATGACGTCATTGAAGACGCCATGACAGTTGAGAGCGTTTTCATGAAATATTCTTACAGGTTTTTTAAAAACCGTAAATAATTATGTTAGTGATTGATTATTGTAGAAATATTAACTTATTTCTGATATATATGTAAGAAAAAAGAAAACCATTAATTACATTTTAGGACACAAGCCTATTCCAACCTGAATGTATAAATTTGATTTCGGTCACAAAAAAAACAACTCACAGTTGGTAAAAAAAAACCGCTCCAAGAAATCTAACAAAATTCAATTAATTTGGCTAATCCAGCCTGCTCCTTAAAATTCTTAGAATTTGAAGAATGGGTTGATTTGAACCCTTATTCCCCGACGTTACTTCTGCACTCATTTAATTAAACTAGGAATCTACCTGTGGACTTCGCGAAAGGTTTTTCTCAAAGCTGGCGCCACAATAATTACCTCAAAAAATCATGTAACAGGCAAATATAAAAAAATAGTTTTATAAGTACCGCTACAAAAGCAGTATTTTAGTAGATGTTATATTTGAAATTTTCCAAAAATATATTTAATACTTTTCAATCGATGTCCCGAAAAATAAGGTGACATCACTCTTAATCGAATATTGTTGCCAATTCAAACTCAAAATACAAATTTTTGGCCGATGGATTACTTAGCGATGTCTCTTGGCGGGAAAGTGAAAGCCATAGAATCGGTTTGTTTTAATTACCTACTAAAATTTGTGTTTAGTCGAATGTTAATGTTTGTGAATTAACCATTATGTGTTCGTGACTGTACGTGGTGTAAGTGTTGGCAAAAGAAACAAAATAGTCTGTAACTGCCCCTTTGAGATCTCTCCACGTGTCCCATCCACATCTTTACCGAAATTTATGGGGAAGGGAAGGAATTCATCTATAATTTATACATCATCCGAGTCATCATCATTAATTACATTATTATGTTCATCGCACATTTACGAGACAGCATTATCTATGACCTTAGTCTGTTTCAAATGGAACGAATAATCAATTTTTCAGTTGAATAAAATATATTAAACCTATTATATTTGTAGATTTTTTTATGTATTTACTAACCATGTATGTTTTTAGTGCAATTAAACTATTAAACCATTTATCTTCCTATACTTGTATTATGGATCTTCTAAACTTGCCCATATTTACATAATAGTAGTTTCTTTGCATAAATTTACCTTTACCTTTAAGGGGTTCCCCCTTAAAGGTAAATTCGCCGCTTCCTTAATTTTTGTGTTGCTTGTATGTTTTATCCGGCCCATCATAGTAATTTTATTGATAGCTAATTTCGATAATGTCTTAATTGTTGTTAAATGTTAATAATAATAATAAATTATTTATTTGCCAGAATATGGTAACAATAAGGTCGTACACAATTAAAATCCAACAATAAAGTTATTACAACTTATCAATTACATTTCATAATGTAATTGATGATTAATGTTGTCCCTTATAATAAATGAGACTATTCAAAAGTAAAAATGCTATCAATACGGCAAAAAAAAATTATATGGCAACTCTAAAAAGTATCTATTATGATATTAAATTACCTTGATTTTTTATTCCTCTTGCAAGAACGGTTTCAAGGTTAACATTCCTAAATCGAACTTTTTTGCAACAATTGATATCATGAACAATCCATATAACGCTTTGATGGAGCTAAAAACTCAACGAAATCTATTACAATAACTTAATTCCTGTCATAATTTTCAAGAATTAAAGTTTTAGAGTCTGTCTGTTTCACGTAAGAAGTCCCGCGGCGATTTGTGAAACTAAATATGATAGATCGGCCATATTTGTTTGCCAATTTAATGTTAGTTTAGGTTGTTAAATTTCTGTGAGTTTCTAGCTGCATCAAAGCGTAATATGGATTTTCCATGATAGCAAAAGTTGCAAAAAAGTTCGGTTCTATATATTTTCTTAAAGCTAAAAGCGTTTTGCAAGCGGAAAAAAAATATTTGGAGGGACAAATGACTAGCGTTGCCAAACCGCATCACACAACCGTACCTCAATGTTAACCGCACCTTTTTCGTACCTTTTTTTTATAAGTAGGTAATTTATTTTTTACTACAAAGAAGCCTTCGTCTGTTTTTCACAACATTCTGTATTTGCGTTCAAAATACTTTTTTCTTCCTATGTCTGCATTACATTTTTTACCGTCCTTCTATTCAAACAAAATTCAACATAGTCCACTGGTGGACATAGGTCTCCCCCATTTTGTGCCAGATATTCCGGTCCACCGCTTTTCTCATCCAGGCTCCATCAGCGACCTTTCACAAGTCGTCGGTCTATCGGGCCGGAGGGCGTCCTACGCTACACTTGCCGAGACGCGGTCTCCACTCCAGAACTCGTACTCCAACAGCCATCGGTTCTTCGAATACGTGACCAGCCCACTCCACTCAAACTTGCTGACCGATGGGCTATGTCGGTAACTTTAGTTCTTTTACGGATTAAATCATTTTTGATCCTATCCCTAAGAGAGACCCCAAGCATAGCTCGCTCCATTGCGCGCTGAGTGACTTTGATCCTGTGAACCAATCCCGCATTCAGTGTCCATGTCTCAGTTGCGTATATTAGTACAGGTAGGACGTATTGCTCAAGACTTTTGTTTTAGCATTTCGGAATCGTTGACACGAAGACCTGACGAAACTAACCGCCCTTAATCAAACTATTTAAAAAAAACCTGAACGATCCAACAAACTCGTTTTTAGGGTTCCGTAGCCAAATGACAAAAAACAGAACTCGTCAAGTCTGTCTCTCTGTCCGTCCGTATGACAAACCCTTTTTTCAGTTATGCTTTCAACAAATAAAGAAAAAACAAAGTTAAGTTTTGGTTCCTGAAATTTCTCATGAACAAAGTGCAATCCGCTATTTGCACAAATGGCGGATTGTGTCTTATATTTAATCATTCACATCTCGGAGTAACTAGATCTTATTCCTCCGAGATTCACGTCGATTATACACGGATACGTCAGACGGACAGAACGTCGCTTCGGTGGCTCAATGATGTGGACTGTTGCCTTCTGATCGGAAGGGCACAGGTTCATATCCCGCCACGTAGGTACCAATATGTTTTCAAATTATCGAAATTATATGTACGTTATCCGACGCTCTTACGTGAAGGAAAACATCCTAAGGAAACCTGCGCACGCCTGTGTAGAGATTCACAGGTTGTGCGTGAAGTCGGCCAATTCGCACTGGACCGGAGTGGACAACTAAGGCATATACACCCGCGTACGGGTAGGCTCGTGCTCCTCGGTGGGAACGTTTAATGAGCTGATGATATATGATATACACGGATAGGTCAGAAAATACGAACTAATAAAAATTTGGAAATAGAACTTAGAAGAACCGCCAGCAGATACTACTTTTGTAAGGAAATAGATTCCTTCCAATTAAAACCGTACCTTTTTGGAAAGCCAACCGTCCTTTATTGGGAAATAATACTAGCAACACTAAATGACGTTATTTTCAAAAACCTATTTTACTTTGTGGCTAGTTTAATAATTTTATTGAATTAATTTCATTGCTGAATAAACACATTTTATTTTACGTGTATTACCTATTTTTCAAATAAAATGTCACAATCTTTGCATGATGAACACTAAGTGATGACGAAGTCTTTTTTGGGAAACTGTCTCTCAAAGAAATAAAAAAGCATATTTTATGGAATGAACACAATTTCAACACCAAGTGAGTATCTGATTATCCTTATTGGTTTGCCAAATAAAAACACATTGTGTCAAATGGTATTCATAAAAGGCCTGCCTCATAAGACCACTCTATGACCTTCTAAGAGAGCAGCGAATACTATGTTTGTCAGTTTTAGAATTCATATGTTTAATTACTAGGTATTTAAACAACTACGTTTTCAGGCATGTACATGACTCTCCTACAAAAAAATATGATAGCATTCAAATTATACAAACACATTCTGCACCAAATCTTATTCAAAAACATACAGAGTCTACGTTAATAAAAGAAGCAGTTTCAAGTTTAAGCTTATCTCCATCAGGACCAGAAACTTATTCAAACTGGAATGTAAAACCTGTGAATGACAGCTTTTTAAAAGTGGAGAAAATGGTTGCAGATATGTGTGTATCACCAGAACATGATTTTAAAAAAGATGAACTTAATAACACATTGGATATAATTGATTATATTTTAAAGAATGGTTCTCCTGAAGTAAAAAAAAAAGATTTACTCCCTGAGGAACTAGGAGCTCAAATTACATCATACAAAACAAATGAGATAAATATAATGAAAATGACAACTCCAAATGCTAAACAAGGTAAACTTGAGAAGGATCCTCTTATACTAAAACTGAAGAAGGCAAGATAGAAGGAAACAATTATGAAAAGAACATTATTGAAACAGAAACACCAAATACTAAACAAAATAAACTTAAGGAGACTCCTATCATTCACAAGACTGAAGCTGAGATTAAACCAGTAAATCTCACCCCAGCTAAAAATGCTAAACAATTAAATACTGAAAAATTATCAACACCGTCATGTGTAAAACAAAGAACTCCTCTATTTAAGACTCCAGGAAATACTTTGTTTTCAAAAAGGCCATCAGTAACTTCTTTAAAAAAGACACCTATCAAGTTCAATACATATCAACATATAGCTAGCCCAGTTGCATCATATAAAAAATTGTCCTGTAGCGCCTTTGGTGAAAGAAGTCCGACCCACAAGACCATTGCTAGGTGCATCGTCCATACCAAAATTTGTTAAAAATCCTGTATTGGTGAAACAAAGCAAAGAAAATATAAATCTGCCATCTGTTGCTTATAAAAGTGCAAAGAAAACTCAAGTGGTAAATATTTTACTTGTTTAGTAAATTATAGTTTTAGTAGTCTGGAATTCATATAAGCCATACAGTCAAAGCTCAAGTATACACTTTCATTTTGACTAAGCACTGGACTTATAAATAAATAAATA
The DNA here is from genome assembly GCA_019425675.1 of Leucinodes orbonalis. Taxonomy (NCBI): domain Eukaryota; kingdom Metazoa; phylum Arthropoda; class Insecta; order Lepidoptera; family Crambidae; genus Leucinodes; species Leucinodes orbonalis. The sequence continues at coordinate 51,641 of PQWD01004470.1, forward strand.
TTCACTGACATTTACACAGCAACATCAGCCCCAAGTTAAGCATGAAGCCTGTATTATGGGTACTTAACATTGGATAAACATACTTTTTTTTTAAATACATACATATTATACATAGAAAATACCCAGGCCATTAAAAACAAACATGTTCATGCACACAAATGTTTGTACTGCCCGGGGATCGAACCCGGATCCCTTGGTGTTGCAGTTGACTACTTATAAATCTTAATATGCTAGTCCAGTGAAGGCAGATTGTACAAGTGCTAGGAAAGCTTTTTTTTATTAATATTATATTCCCTGCAGCAAACATAACCCAAAATCTGCGCGCGGTAAAACATTCCTTTATTTTTATAAAATATTACAGCAGCTACCTGCCAAAAAAGTCCAGTCCAAATCGCTCCTACCATTTCAGAGATTACTCGGAATAATCAGACAGACAAAAAAAAATTTGTTTTGGTGAATGTTCTGTATATGCATGAAGCATGAAATGAAAAAAAATTATGGTTATTTTAATATTAGTACGCAGAGAGAACCCAGTAGACTTACATAATAGATACAACAGACCCCAGCTCTGCGAATGAACTTATGCTTCAGGGTGTAGTCTGGGTAATTTAAATAAGATGTATCAGCTGGGGCCGTAATTTGCGTCTCCATAAGTAAAAAGAGCAGATGCGCAGGGGTATCTTTTCCTTAGGTGCAGGGTGTGTTGCACACGGGCGCAGCGGTCCCAGGGACGCCGAGCGCCGCTCGCATTATGAGTTCCTCCTGAGTACTGCGCGCTTTCTAGGGGCGCTAGGTTAATGTTTGCATACGAGCGCCACATGAGCTAGAGACGGCCCTGCAGGCCTCGAATGTTAGTGAAGTGCACTTTGAGTGCGAGGCCGCGCATCCGCTGTCGAATGCTCAGTTTGTTTTGTTGTTTTTTTTTTTTTTTTTTGTACTTGGGCAAGAGGAAGAAGGCTTAGAGTGGCAGTTTTTTGAGACCGCAATCGTACCGCATCAGACACCTTAGCGTCGCTAAACAGAGGTAAAGTCTAATTTGAAGACCGCGGGGACGCTCAAAGCTGCCTGTCAAGGCCTCTCGTCCGGTCTTCTTGGGATTGTCTTGGGCACGATGGCGGAGCAGCCTTTCGTATGTAGCTGGACTGCGATTGACTCTCAACTATCGGCGGGCGGCCAGAGGAACCGTTTCTCCGGGTCCCGCTGCCCTCCAGAACTAGACGACATAGCGGCACTGTGGCTCCGAAAACGGTACACCGACTGCGGCAACTGCAAAGACCCACTCTTCTTTCGCTACACAAGGGAAATAGGGGTCAAATACGAGTGCTTGGAACCCCAGCTGCGTTATTGATGGTCACCAGCCACGGCTGGAGTCTACCACCGGAGAGATTGTGATTGAATGAGTGCATTTATCATCACCTAGGTATCACGTGTAGGTACTCAAAGTACAGGATATGAAGCCTACGGACGCAGGTGACATGCAATATGAATCCCCAAAATTATGCTTGCTGAAATCCTTTTTACCCAATTCAATTGTTCTCAACAGTAAACAAACATTTGTATGAAGACATGTAATGATTACTATAAATATGGTATGGTATGAATTGATAATTTATTTATTAATAATAATTTAGGCCTCAAGAATTAAGTCCACCTGATGGTAAATTATATCTTAACTCTAAATACATATAAGGCACCAGTGATGCTGGTAAATGTAAACATGTTTTGCAGATTGATGTACCAGATGCTGAAAGATTACCACAAACCCAGTCAATGAAAAAAATCACATCATCATTACCAAAACCTCTTATAATGAAACATAACCACAGAGAGATGAACTTGGCTAAGTTTTGGTATCACGACAAGAGGACAGTTTTGCTGACCTTTCTCTTCGACAAGCTGATGTTTCTGTGTGTACTCAAAAATCAGCTTTTAATAAACCCAAATAATTGAGATTTACATAAAATAAACGTTTCAAAGTATTATTTGAATGGTTTTTTATTATTTTGATCATGGATTTTAACTGCCTTCTAGGTAGGTACCACAACAGTGCCAGATATCGTCCTGTGAATATGAGACATATCTCTCTCGATCTGGTCGCCTCAGGTGACGGGCGCAGAGCAGTGTTGGCGGAAAAGTGACAAGTACCTACTGTTATTAATTCCCACAAACACTGTATCTGACACGGTCAGTCGTATCAATTATCTCCAGGTAATTGAGCGAACTGACCGTCCTGATTACTTTAGGAAATAAAAAACCCTAACCCGTTAAGTGAAGTATCTGTACCTAGCGATTGACTATGTTTGTTCGCGAATAACTTTGATTTTAATTATCTTTTTTTTGTTGGAAAGAGGATACTTCACAGATGTTTCCATGATAAGGAAGCCATAGTTTTATGAAGGCAGACAATGGAAATAAATACTCAAAAATGGGCTTAGAGCAATTGCTTCAATATTTAATTAACATCTTTGAAAAAAATCATTCACTTAATGTTATAAGAATGGAAATCATATACTAAATTTATATGAAATAATATAGATCATACATATGCTACACATTTATACACAACAAAATGTCCCATTATAAGCGAACGAAATTGTTACTTTAGAAATACATCGCTAGTTTCTTTTATGAAATGCCGTTTAATAACTTGAATCCTTTTTAATTTTTATGATGTTATAAATACCTATACGTACATATACATTTTTAAAGTGTTAATTTATAACTACTCTCGCGTGCAAGTAAATCGACTCAAGCTCAAGTGCGCATAAAAAGTGATTATAACTAAAAATTACTTATTTTACTCTATATATGTTTTACATAATTAAAGTCTAGTAATTAGGCTTTCAAATGGTAGCATAATATCAGTAATTTTAAATAAACACTTGTACTTAGAATGCAACTGAACGCAACCCCCCGTAAACTGCTCTGCGCTCTATACAACTTGCGCGACACAACCCCCTATCAAACCCCTGTAATCGTTTTTTTTGTTTATCAGTCGCTCATTAGACGTTGAACTGAACACATCTCTGCAAATTAAAGCCGTCATTTGAAGAAAATTATGGATTACAACGCGCTGAAGAAGCCGCTCAAGTCGTGTCGCCCTGTTGCAAGAAGGGTTGAACCAGGAGAAGTCGGGGGCACGTGCCCCGGGCGGCACGGTCAAGGGGCGGCAAACCGGACTAATGACCACTCATCATTTACCTATATTGCCACGGCGGAATAAATAAAGTACAAGTGGCATGGCCATAGAAATACGACTGATAACCGGAGCGCGAGTAAGGCATGTTACTGAATCATTACATTTTTTGCATATTCTAAATAGGCGCTCGCAGATCCGGTCAGCAGGCGGGTGAGCTGCGATCTGAGGAATGACGCTGTATACGAAAACTCTCTCGATCTCTATACAGGGCAGCAGTGTATTATTTCAAAGTTACGTATTATTTCTCTTTGTTTAATTGATGCCAACTTAGCTGCTTTAAAGCTATATCATTTTCATATGGCAGCTACAATTGAAAAAAAAAAAAAAACAATTAAGCTCCTTTTACTTGCATCAAGCGACCACGTTTTTTTAAGAAAATATACAAATAAATTGGAAATAAAACGCCTTTTTCATCCAGTGTGACTTCGAAAAAGCTGAGGCGAGTAGTCTTATTTCATTATAGAACTTAATTGATTATATCAATACCAATAATTGATAAATTGTAACTTTTTAATGACATTGCTTTTTTGCCGAGGTTAGGATGTTATGAACAGCTTAAGCGTTATTAGACCCCCGCTACGACGGATATACCGCAGAGCTTTTGAAAGTAGGGGGCACGCCCAGTGCTTAAGAACCCTTCAGAAGTTTTTTAATTCCGGAATCGGTGATGGTGCGACACCAAAGGTGAGGAGCAATGGCGTGTGGTGTTCTTCTTCAAGAAAGGTGATTAAACCTTTTCCCTCTCTATTCAACCTATCGCAGTTCACTATTGGACATTGGTCTCATTTTGCGCCAGATATTCCGGTCCTCCGTTTTTCTCGTCCAGACTCCACAGGGACTTTTCGCAAGTTGTCGTCCATCGGCCGGAGGGCGTCCTACGTTACGCTTGCCAAGACGCGGTCTCCGCTCCAGAATCGTTCTGCTCCAACGGCCATCGGTTTCTGCGACATCATTACCCACTGCCACTTCAGTTCGCTAATCTGGCGAACTATGCCGGTAATTTTAGTTCTTTGCGGATAACATCATTTCTGATTTTATGTATAAGAGTCTCCAACATAGCACGCTCCATCGCTCGTTGATAACTTTGAATTTCTTGAACCAATCCGCAGTCAGTGTCCATGTCTCATCTGCGTATTTGGTATGGGTAGGACGTATTCCTCAAAGACTTTTGTCCTTAAGCGTTGCGGAATCGTCGACGTGAAGATCTGATGTAACTTGCCTGATGCCGCCCAGCCCAAATGAATCCTCCTACTAGCTTCCCTTCCGAAATTGGTGCCGGTCAGTTTTAGCCCAAGTAAACTTATTCTTGACATCTGGAGAAGGACGCCACCGACGCTTATCAGAACGCTACCGTCTATAATTCTTCAAGAGAGCTTAATCACCCTTCTTAAAGAACGCTTGTGGACCACGCTTCCAGTGTGTTCCCAGGTAGATGACGGCATTAAAAGAGCTCACCTAATTCCTAAGGATGGGTTGTCCACCGGTGTTAAGGAGTTCTGTCGTAATACCTTCATCCCACGGGGCCCTTTCATTTCTCAGTTGCTTCAGTGCTGACTAATTCGCTTCAGTCAAAATTCATTTATTTAAATTAGGCTTACAAAAACCACTTATGAACGACAAAAATAACAAAAATTACATTACAAAAAAACAAATTTATTTCTTTTGAACTGTTTTTAAGAGAGTCACGTGTCTAGGTTGTAGATAAAGCTCTTTTTGTAGCAAATATTGTATCAATGTCGGCAGCCGTACCCACAACGGTAAGACCATACGACATCCATACTAATATTATAAATGTGAAAGTATCTCTTCTGTCTGTCTGTCTGTCTGTCTGTCTGTCTGTCTGTTGTTACGCTTTCACGCCTAAACGGCTGAACGATTTTATTGAAACTTGGTATGTTGATAGTAGGTACCCAGAATAGGTTTAGGCTACTTTTATTCCCGCTTTCACCCCCACTCCCCTAATATGGGGTTGGAAGTTTGTATGGAACATCCGCATTTTTGTAGTACGACGCTGAAATTTGGTATGCGGACTATGTCAGAACGAAAAAATATGGCATATATTTTTTTTTCAAAAATCCACCCCCAAACCCTTCAAATAGGGAGGAAGTGTCATATTCGATTTTTCGCAGTTTTAAGGTAGATTTTATTGAAACTTGGTATGTTGATAGTAGGTAACCTAGAATAGGTTTTAGGCTACTTTTTGTCCCGTTTTCACCCCCACTCCCCTCAAATGGGGGTTGGAAGTTTGAATGGAACATTCCGCAATTTTTGTAGTACGACGCTGAAATTTGATGTGCGGACTGTTTGTCAGAAACGAAAAAATATGGCATTTTTTTTTCAAAAATCCACCCTCAAACCCTTCAAATAGGGGAGGAAGTGTCATATTCGATTTTTCGCTGTTTTAAGGTAGATTTTATTGAAACTTGGTATGTTAGTAGGTAACCTAGAATAGGTTTTAGGCTATTTTTTGTCCCGTTTTCACCCCCCACTCCCCTCAAATGGGGGTTGGAAGTTTGAATGGAACATTCCGCAATTTTTGTAGTACGACGCTGAAATTTGATGGCGGACTGTTTGTCAGAAACGAAAAAATATGGCATATTTTTTTTTCAAAAATCCACCCCCAAACCCTTCAAATAGGGGAGGAAGTATCATATCCGATTTTTCGCAGTTTTAAGGTAGATTTTATTGAAACTTGGTATGTTGATAGAAGGTAACCTAGAATAGGTTTTAGGCTACTTTTTGTCCCGTTTTCACCCCCACCCCTCAAATGGGGGTTGGAAGTTTGAATGGAACATTCCGCAATTTTGTAGTACGACGCTGAAATTTGATGTGCGGACTGTTTGTCAGAAACGAAAAAATATGGCATATTTTTTTTTCAAAAATCCACCCCCAAACCCTTCAAATAGGGGAGGAAGTATCATATCCGATTTTCGCAGTTTTAAGGTAGATTTTATTGAAACTTGGTATGTTGATAGTAAGTAACCTAGAATAGGTTTTAGGCTACTTTTTGTCCCGTTTTCACCCCCCACTCCCTCAAATGGGGGTTGGAATTTGTATGGAACATTCCGCAATTTTTGTAGTACGACGCTGAAATTTGATGTGCGGACTGTTTGTCAGAAACGAAAAAATATGGCATATTTTTTTTTCAAAAATCCACCCCCAAACCCTTCAAATAGGGGAGGAAGTATCATATCGATTTTTCGCAGTTTTAAGGTAGATTTTATTGAAACTTGGTATGTTGAGAAGGTAACCTAGAATAGGTTTTAGGCTACTTTTTGTCCCGTTTTCACCCCCCACTCCCTCAAATGGGGGTTGGAAGTTTGTATGGAACATTCCGCAATTTTTGTAGTACGACGCTGAAATTTGATGTGCGGATTTGTCAGAACGAAAAAATATGGCATATTTTTTTTTTCAAAAATCCACCCCAAACCCTTCAAATAGGGGAGGAAGTGTCATATTCGTTTTTCGCAGTTTTAAGGTAGATTTTATTGAAACTTGGTATGTTGATAGTAGGTAACCTAGAATAGGTTTTAGGCTACTTTTTGTCCCGTTTTCACCCCCCACTCCCTCAAATGGGGGTTGGAATTTGAATGGAACATTCCGCAATTTTTGTAGTACGACGCTGAAATTTGATGTGCGGACTGTTTGTCAGAAACGAAAAAATATGGCATATTTTTTTTTCAAAAATCCACCCCAAACCCTTCAAATAGGGGAGGAAGTCATATCGATTTTTCGCAGTTTTAAGGTAGATTTTATTGAAACTTGGTATGTTGATAGTAGGTAACCTAGAATAGGTTTTAGGCTACTTTTTGTCCCGTTTTCACCCCCACTCCCTCAAATGGGGGTTGGAAGTTTGAATGGAACATTCCGCAATTTTTGTAGTACGACGCTGAAATTTGTATGCGGACTGTTTGTCAGAAACGAAAAAATATGGCATATTTTTTTTCAAAATCCACCCCCAAACCCTTCAAATAGGGGAGGAAGTATCATATCGATTTTCGCAGTTTTAAGGTAGATTTTATTGAAACTTGGTATGTTGATAAGGTAACCTAGAATAGGTTTTAGGCTACTTTTTGTCCCGTTTTCCCCCCACTCCCTCAAATGGGGTTGGAAGTTTGTATGGAACATTCCGCAATTTTTGTAGTATGACGCTGAAATTTGGTATGCGGACTATTTGTCAGAAACAAAAAAATATGGCATATTTTTTTCTAAAAATCCACCCCCAAACCCTTCAAATAGGGGAGGAAGTGACATATTCGATTTTTCGCAGTTTTTAAGGTAGATTTTATTGAAACTTGGTATGTTGTAGTAGGTAACCTAGAATAGGTTTAGGCTACTTTTTGTCCCGTTTTCACCCCCACTCCCTCAAATGGGGGTTGGAAGTTTGAATGGAACATTCCGCAATTTTGTAGTACGACGCTGAAATTTGGTATGCGGACTATTTGTCAGAAAGAAAAATTAGCATTTTTTTTTTTTTCAAAAATCCACCCCCAAACCCTTCAAATAGGGAAGGAAGTATCATATCCAATTTTTTGCAGTTTTAAGGTAGATTTTATTGAAACTTGGTATGTTGATAGAAGGTAACCTAGAATAGTATATATATATATAATATATATATGTTTTTTTTATATAGAAGGAAGCCTATTATAGATATAATATATATATATATATATATATATATATATATATATATATATATATATATATATATATATATATATATATATATAATATATATATATATATATAATATATATATATATGTATATATATCCACAAAATTGACTCCAAAACCTTTTAAATTGGGGGGGGGGGGAGGAAGGGGATCCGTTTTTGGAAATGGACTCCAAAACTTTTAAACTTGGGCGGGGATTCCTATGTATAGTATTATATATGTATACATAATTTCTTTACAAGTTTACAAGTTTTAACAGTTTACAAGGTAGAAAGCTAAAAATAAGTATGATGGCTATTGGAACAATAAATCTTGCATATTGAAGTTTTTGCAAACCGGCCCTTAAAGCCTTAAATAAGAAAAGAAAAAGCAGTGTTGCAGTGTTGAAATTATTTTGTTTTCGTTAGCAAGTGGATGGCTCCTCTTCCTGGTAACGAAAACAGAATAATTTTTGTCATCCCGAATTTAACGCGGGCGAAGCCGCGGGCAAAAGCTAGTTACATTATAAAAATGACTAAAATAAACTAATCTTGCCGTTTTTACATCTGTTACGAGTTATCTTAGATATTAAAAGCTTATTGAAGAATTAACGACCCATTACATATTGTGCCACATCTTCAAGTATTCTTCAGAGTCATTATGATCCGTCTCGCGCATATGTTTGACGATTTCCAGCCCTCCGAACAAGCTGGGTTCCTCAAAGGCTTCAGCACCATAGACTACATATTACATACGCTGTGCAGGTTATACAGAAGAGCGGAGAGTATAACTGACCATTATGTTGGCGTTTGTGGACTATGAGAACCTTCGATTCGATCGAGACTTGGGCTGTGTTTCATTCCCTCCAACGGTGCCTGACTTGACTACTGCTATATCGAATTGTTGAGATGTTTGTACGAGAGCGCTACTATGTCAGGCCGATACATGAAGAGCTTACCATTGGCTTATCTTTGGAGATGTAATATCTCTGAAACTGATCACAGCTGCGTAAAAAGTTGCAGCTTTGTCCAAATGTCAATCAATTTGAGACATATTATATAAATTAGTGAAATATCATAGGATGATAAAGGTAAAAATAAATAAAAGAGGGCGGGGGCGGCATTTCTAAATTTTTGCCCCACCCGAAAAAAATTGAAGATCCGGCGCTGCGATTTTCATGCAACTTACACCATTTTGAAGCTCAATTACTAGGCTTTAATTATGTAAAACATTATATAGAGGTTAAATAAGGCATTTTTTAGTTATATCACTTGTTATGCGTACTTGAAGCTTGAGTCGATTTACTTGCACGCGAGTGTACATTGCTGGATTACTGTTATAATTTTTTTTTGTACAAATGAAAATGAAACGGAACAAATTGTATATAATACATATTTCTATAGAAGAAAAGACCTAATTATACATATAATGTATTCGCTAAAACGCATAGTCAATCGCTAAGGTACCTCTAGGCACATATATAGGTATACATCATTAAATGGAGTGGAGAGTTCATAGGCAAGTTCTTTTACGTATCGTTTCCCATAGGTACTTTTAAATAAAACACATACATAATTGAATCAAGTATAATATGAAGCTGGGAATTAAATAACATCGTGACATAAAAAGCACTTGCATATTTTTTTCTTAACCCTTTTAATGCCAGTGACACCTAAAGGCGTCAGAAACAATAGATTTCCTATTGTGTCTGTGTTCCTGGCGTTCAAAGTGTTAATTTAAATCATATGCACATTACAAAATCTTCATCTATTTAACATAATTCTATAGGCACTCTGCGAGATTCGAGAAAAAAATTATTAAGCGCTTATAATTATTTTAGCACCTAGGTATAGTAGAAAGTAGGTGGAATACATTTTATTAAAAAAAATACTACTACAAAGGAATTAAAAAGCTTTGAGCTTTAATTCCCTTGTAACAGTTATCATAATTATCACGTAAAATCGATGATTGATTTGGCAGTCGTCAGTCAATAAATTGCGGGCTTAATTGGTTTATCAGAATTTTGGGTTTAGGCCTAGGTAAACACGTCAGACGACGTGACGAGCCAAGATGGCCAAATGTGCCTTCCTAACACTGGAAAAAAAAATCGATTGCGACCGTTATTATACGTTGGTACCATTCTAAGATTATAGACAAGACCGTATCGTCCGATGCATAGAATATTTTTACATTGCAAACAATCGGGTTAATCAGCCCTATTCTGGGTTTTCACCAACTCGACAAAAAAACTGGACACACGTTTGTCTAGTTCTGAAACTCAAAATTAATGTGTAGTTAAGTAGAACTAAAAAATAGGCTTGCTGAAAACTTGTTATGATGATTGATGATATATTGAAGTAAAAAATATAATAAATGTTTAATTGAAAACTAAGTCATTAATATAATAAAAATTATAGGTATGGTATATGTATGGTAAATAAACGTACACTATGTAATTTAATGATGTAAATGTTAATGGCTTAAAACAAAAATTAGGTAATAATAATAAGCATGCAAAATGAATAACCCTAATTAATAAAATTGTAACAACCTGTAGTACAATTATGTATTTACAAATTTTATTTTCTATACCATACCATATACACGTGTGTCCAGTTGGTGAATAAACTTTTATTGTTACCAAAAACTGAAGTTTGCCGAAGATGGCCTCTACAGCTTCACCGGCCCAGATGGCTCTCAGGCCTAAAAATTTTACACGAGCCAAGAGCGGCCCCAAGCGGGGCCACCAGAGGTTCGAGACCTCCGTTTGGTGGGGAGGGACGATGTAACCTAGTGTATATTTGAAACCAGTATTCTTCTTGCAATGTTCTTACAAAACTGACTTTCACTTTTCGTTCAATTCAAACACTCATAATAGTAAGTAGGTACGTATGAGTACCTACTCAATAAACAAGACTTAAATATCTAGATATACAACATTTAGGTACTATTATAATTTCTGACTACGTTTTACTTATTGTAGTAGGCATTTGTAAACCACTCTTAATAAGGCCATACATATAAACTACAGTAAATGACACAAAAAATACCCCATTTGCTTATTGGTACTTTAATCACATGACAAAATAAAAAATAGCTACGACTTGCACATTTGTTTATTATGTAGCAATAATGTTATATAATAGGTATAGATTCTTATATAAGTACAACATTTGTAACATACAAAAGCAGTGGAAGAACAACTGCGGGTAGATTCGTTTTAGTCTATTTCAAACGAATCAAAATAATATCTATCTTGTATATGTTTTAAAACCTCTCCGAAGCACTTAGTTATTGTCAATACATAAATGGCGAGAAGAAATAATTAATAAGGGTAATTAACAATACAATACACGATAACGCCTCAAGTGCACAATGTCCGCTTCGCAGTACCTAAGTTTATTTCTCTGAATGCCCATTTTGCAAAGTTTATTTCCCTGAAGGTTTACTTATCGCAATAAATATCTCAAAATCCCCGTGCTAGTTTGTCGCCACTGGTGACAAATAATTGTTTAATAAACTTCCCATATCAATAGGCTGTGTCCACTAAAAAATAATAGGTCATGTTGTAATATATATTACTTCGTTATTATGTATAGAAGTAAATACAATTATTTATTTATTATAAAAATGTAAGATTATTAATATTTTTCATTATTTAAAACCGAAAAATATAAATTTAATCACGTGACAGTGAACGCCAATCAGAGAGCGTGACGTCAGTCAGTGCGTGCGCCATTGTTTTGTTGACGTTTTAGTAGTAAACACATACCCACTAACGATTTTTGCAAAAAACTTCTGAATTATCGATATTTCAAAAGGTTGAGATAATAGCTATGGAGTCCGGATTAGTAAAGCAAAATTCGACCAATCTACCAAAAATTGACGCTGTTATGCTGGGAACATTTTTCGCAACTAACAGTGATTTTTGTTCTTCGGATTTCGCACGTTAAGACTTCAATGTAAGTAAACAGAAATGTAAAACATTACTTGTAAGCATTCATTCAGTTTACTTAATAGAATGAGTTATATTTCCTAAATAACTTTGATCTTAGGATATTTTTGACTTAATTTTATGTTAGATTTTTTTGTACCAACTAGTTGCATTTCTTTTCAGGTCTTCTAGAGCATCATACGGAGACGATGCTATTAGCTACGTGCAGTCAAGCGTGACGCCCATTTGTGCGCAGTGAAATGCAAAATGGTCCAGAACACAAAGTTCACGCTAAACTATATGGATGCACCCTGATTATTGATGAAGAAGATGATGTGATTGTTTCAGTAGTATGTGAGACTGTGTTGCTTCAAGAGGTGGTTGCAAACACGCAATCGCTTTTTATTTTGGTTCACCGTGTAGCGAGGAGCCTTCTTGTACATCAAACCGAGTGCTATTGGAAAAAATCAAAGTTGTCTAGAGTTGGAAGTACTTTGAAATCAATCACGACCAAAACAACTGTCAAAGAGCAGCCCTTATTGCCAGCAAATAACATAGTTTTGGCAAAATTCATAGAAGAAGGAAGGAAAAGAAAAGTGCATGACTGCGAGCTTTTAAGATATCAACCCATATTCTCCAAGTGAAACTGAAGCACTTTCAATGCATCAGCTTATGCTAAAATATAAAGAGAAATGTGTTGATACTTTTTTGAGCAATGTTATCATTACAACAGCTCTAGTTGAGAAGGTTAAAGAAGAAACAATAGAGCAATCCAAAAGCAATCTCTGGTTTGAATTAAGGTATGGCCGGATAACTGCATCAAAGCTTATGAAGTTAGTCGTTGCAAAACAGCTGACGTACACTTGTATCTTTGATACTAGGTGGAAAAATTCCAGAAACCAAACATATGGAAACGGGGCCGTGTGCTTGAAGATCAAGTGAGAAGGAACCGTGTGAAGATATGCTAAAAAAGAAATTACCAAGTGCGGTCTTGTATTGAGTAGTCATTACCCCATGATCGCTGGCTCTCCAGATGGATTATGTGATGGCAATATTGTTGAAATAAAATGTCCCATAAGTGCCAAAACTTATAAAAACTATATATACAATGGCCAGCCTTCAGAGAGATGTAAAGCTCAAATGCAGCTGCAAATGTACCTAACAGCAATGAAAAGTGGATACTTTTGTGTAGCTGACCCTGACTATGTTAAAAATAAACAAGTGGAAATTATAAATGTGCCATTTGATCATAAATATGTACAAAATATCAGTGAGAAGTTAGTCTTATTTTGGAAAAATAATATATATCTTTATTATATAAGAGTGTAATATAAGATTGTGTTATTTTTATCATAGGATAGGTATATATTTGTTATGGGATCTTAATAAAAACAATTTTTTGTATTAGTTTTTTTATTTTATCAAAGAGTCTTGTAAGTTAACTAAACCGCATGCTATAATTATAATATCATCTCTAGTATTTTAATAAAATTAAAATTTATACATGCATGTGGTTTTAGCATACAAAATTCTCGTAAACGACGTATTAGACGCTCTATATGTATCCTTATGCTGGCTATCTGTTTAGTTAACTTTGCATCATTTTTAGTCATTTTCACTCCACTTTCAACACTTGGAGGTCTTATCAATGTAACTCCTGACTTATGCAGATATTGTTCAACATGCTTGAAACCTCTATCTGCTAAAACAGACATACCAGGCTTTAATGTTTTTATAAAATCACATGATTCTACTAAAAGTGTCTGTTGTTCTGCCCCAAATCCAGGAGAAATATAATTTATTAATCCGTTGGGTGTACAGGATATTAGGTATTTAATTGTATTGGCCTTTTATAGTCAGACCAAGTTAGGGCTTGATTTACTGCTTTGGATGGCTTCTGCACTTCAATTTCAAGGCAGTCAATAATACAACTGGCATTGTGAAAATTATGTCTAAATGATATAGGTAAGTTTTTTTAGTCATTTCACTGTCAAGATTAACAATAAAAGAACGCATAACACTGGCTATTAACGGTATATTTTATTAAACACCTTACTTAAATATGATGGAGTATTCTCATAATCATCTGCCAGTTGATTAAATGTATTATCCAACCTAATTTATGTAAACATAATAAATATGATGTTTGGGAATATTTAAAGTCTCCTGAATAATGTCAATCAAGTAATAACAAGTTTTGAGAGACCAATGTACAATCGAGGCTTCTTCTCTATCTTTTTTAATGTGTTCGATAGAGTCTCCGTAGCTTGTTGTTGTATCTTGTAATCTTCAAGTATTTCGCTGCAGTCAGAAGATGATTTGGTTTGCAGTGAATGCACAGAAGGTGAGTGACTCCTGATACCTTCTGAGTATAGAGAAATTTCACCATCTGAGGGCTCATCCTCGGTAAATATTTCTTGTTATTTTACCCGTCTCCGCAGGTCTTGATTTCTTGAAAGTCTTAACTTTGAATGGGGATGTGAAACTTGATACTAGTGATGGTTTCAATGGTGACAATGCCTGATCTTTGTACCTTGCTACAGCTTGCACAGCTTTACTTCTGAATTTTGGTGTTATTAAGGCTTGAACAAACTTGTCTGATGTTTTACTTATAACTTCTTGGACTTTTTCTTCACCCAATTTGCAATCTAAAAATATTTATTTATTTAATCATATAGCACAGAGACGGATCATACTACAAACAAGGATATTTACAATACACAGTCAATCTAGAAGTAAGTATTATAGTATACACAACACATGGGCTATAAAGATTCTGACAGTATTTATTATCAAAATAAACTTTAACTTTATAAAAAATATGACATTTAGTAGGTAACATTAATATTTGAAATTCATGTATGAAACATGTTGTAAATAACTTACCATTGCATGCTTGATATGGAAATGAAAAGCTGCAGCAACCAGCCTATACCACACTTTAATGTAATACAAGCCAACTACCACAGCCATCCACCCCATGCGGAGCATGCAGAGGCAGTGCAATATAATTAAATAAATGATAACTATTTGGTTAGAATTATAAAATTAAAAATGATAAAAGTAATGTAACTATTGGTACTTGTACTCTGAACTACTTGTTTTGTATGTTAGGTAGACTCACTTGAAATGATATTAGAAGTATCTCTAGAGATGAACTTTTACAACTTGTATTATATTCATTAAGACACTCTGCAATGGTCTCAGTTCTTTGTTTCTTTACAAGTATGGCCGTTCTATGATGCTGCTCATTCGTTTCTTCTGTCTTCTTGGCACTCAAACTTTGTTGGAATGCAACCTGATTTCATAAGTACTTTGATACTTTTCCCATGATTGATATTCCATAAAATTCGTCATATCGTTTGGCATCTAGAACAATAACAATAACCTGTATTTAACAATGATGATATGATACTACAACATAAAACTCAGATTACATCAGTTAGTACAAAATTAAGTCAGAATCAAAATAACCTCAAATAATTTAATAGCTACATTTACAAAGTGTTTTTTCTTTGTAATATAGGTACAGGGACTGGAAAGTCATCTTTGTTTAAATACTTACATCAAATGATCTTCGCAAAAGTACATCTTGAATCTACAGACAAAATACGGGCATCATCCCTCCGTGCAAGTTTTAACCACTTTCTCCGTATTTGTTCATTCATGGGAATCTTACAAACAATTTGTTTGGTGTCATTACACTTGTGCTTTTACACTCAGGCACTACACAATACTATAAAACGTGGAATTCATTTTTAATTATTAAATGTAAAAAAGTATTCACGTTCACGTTTGTTTTGGTTTGGACGCACTAAATGACGTCATTGAAGACGCCATGACAGTTGAGAGCGTTTTCATGAAATATTCTTACAGGTTTTTTAAAAACCGTAAATAATTATGTTAGTGATTGATTATTGTAGAAATATTAACTTATTTCTGATATATATGTAAGAAAGAAAGAATGAACCATTAATTACATTTTAGGACACAAGCTATTACGTAGATACAGTGACGTAGCTAGGCATGGGCGACTCGGGCAACCGGCCGCGGCCTCCCGCTTGAAGAAGCCTGGCACGCACTCATTTCATCATCATCATTATTAACTCATTAAACGTCCCCACCGAGTGGCTAGAGCCTAACCGTAAGGACTGTTGGTATAGGCCTTAGTCGTCCACGCGGACCCTTTGCGTATAAGCCGACTTCGCTTACAACCTTAGAATCTCTTCGCAGGCGTACGCAGGATTCCTTACGATATTTCCTTCACGGTAAGAGCGTCGGATAAAAGTAAGTACCTATAATTTCACATTCACAGACAGACATTGGTACGTGGCGTGTTTTGTACCTGCACCCTACAGATTGGAAGGCAACAGTCCACACCACGGATATGACCCCCCGACGCTCCTTTTAGCAAGCAAAAAGTCTAAACACCGACCATCAAAGCCTCTAAGTTACTAACTACCCGTAAAATTAACAAGGACAGAACTTTTTTATAAATTGGGTGCTAAATTTTAATTAACATAAAAAAATGTATTCCGAAAATACCCATCGTAGATGGTTACTTTATTGGCATTCAAAAGATAAAGGATTTTGTTTTTTTTGTAAACTTCATTATCACCACCGCTTCTCTCCTGAGAGTGGCGTAGGAAGGCGCCCAAGAAAACATTTACAATATGGCATTTTGGGAAAGAGCCATTTTGATTTGACAAGTTAACATTTTGAGAAAAGACACCGCGAAATGGACCTGGATGAATTTTGCGACCAGTACACATTTTGCAAAATGGATATTCTGATCCTGATCAATTGGTCAATCAATAAAATAAAAAATAATTATAAAAATATATATTTCAAAAAATATATGAGATGCATATTAAAAACATTTATCAATATAATTGTTAAGAATATCAGATACGCAATACCTACAAAACTATTAACAGTAAATATCGAATACGAGACGAAAATTAATCTTAAATCCATTGTAACACCATCCTTCATCGTACCATAATCATTATCTATCACAGAAAGCTATATACTACATATAAGCAATATGTAGGTATGTTTTTCTTTTACAACTTGTACTTCTACATTCACTTTATTTTTAAGTTTTTATAAAGGCTTACGCCTTAATATGAAAATTTTACACTAATGGATATAAAATATGAATATAAAACGAACATTTATCAATTAACATGGATAAAATTGAATATAGGTACATGTTGATTTTAAAAAATGTCTCTTCATGAATCGCGAAAGAGTTTGATTATGGTATATAAAATTTGAATAAAATAGATAAAAAGAAGACTAAGCAAGGTCACTTAAAAATTTGGAATTGCTTTATCGTGACATACCTAAATGTATCAATGCATTTTTAGAACCATACATTTGTGTTAAGGAATACCACAAATAGAAATTCAGATGCAAAAACTAAAACGTATCTTTAAACATTCTGAAGTTGCAAACAAGACACTCAGTAATTTTTTAAAGTTCTGTAGGTACTTAATGTACCTACAGAATATACAATATTAGTAACTATAATATAAAAATTACGCAACTCATAAGAATAAAAGGTAGTGTAAACATTTAAAAATATGCAGTCTTAATGCTTTGACCCTTCAAATGTATGTAGTAAAATTATATTTAAACAGTATCTTTAAATCTACATCATTAAATTTCAGTGCATCAATTCATACTGACTTCCATTGAACGCAGAGTTTCAGTCATAAGAATGCCCGAACAATTTTTAATGTAATTATTAATTGAAGTGTAAACCCTAAATTAATTGTTATCTACATTATTAAATGCAAAAATGATTAATATTTTAAAATATTGTTAAATTGAAACATCTTTGACCATAAAATAATGCTCTTAAATCTGAAGCATTGTCAATTACTACAAGTAAATAGCTAATCAAATATGTAGGTATTACAACAAATGGGATCTAGTATTTTTATTTCCTTTCTCACTCTTCAGCCTGTAACATTTCTACATTAGAAAAGGACAAAGCTATAGCGGGACACACCTTTCATCAATAGTTTTCTGAACAATTTTGTATTCTTGAGATTATTTTGAGTTTCTAGTTATACACGTTTTTCGTTTGCAGATCTCGAATCAACTATATTCAAACAAAACTTTTCATTGTGTGTGTTTCACAATGTCATACGTACATTTTCTTACGGTTACAATAAATTGTGCTTATAACAAAATAGTACACTTATAGAAGTATAAAATCAACATTGGTAAAAATAATATCGACAAAATTTAATAAAAGTAATCTCTAAATGTTTGATTAGTTGTAAATAACAATCCAAAAAGAAATCACATATATAATACAAAAGTAAAAAGAAAAAACTTCTCAAATGACTTTCAATACCTCGTCTACTTGTTGCTTTCAAAGAACATGAAATCCTGAAAAAAGAAAACAAACATTATTACAATAAATGGTTAAACGAGCTATGATGGTTGCAGATTATTTAAAGAAAACTTTTACTCTATTTCTTTTAGAATAAGAGAGTAACGTAAGAGGCGACAAGGTCTCAAGGTATTAACCAGGAGGCGATAAAAAAACCCGGAAAAGGTTTGTAACAATTCTACTGAAAGGAGCCAGATGGATAGTTAAGGCGGTTTAACATATTTAGCGAGTTAAATAAAACAACTAGATTCTCGCGTGTCATTCATGTTTGCTTATACCAATTTTAGATATGTGACCAATTTTATGTTTTTCATAAGTGCCTATGCTTTTACTAAAAACTCTAAAGTTTTTAACGACTTATAGCTTGAACGTATTTTTTTTATGTAATAGTGTACCTACAGGACGGTTGAGACGCTCACCTGATAGTAAGTGGTACGTCTGACCATGACAGAGCGGCATTAAAGGAGACCAACAACTGATAGACAGTTATTATTCTCTGTCAATGCCGCACTGACATCAGAAACAACAGTGTTAGGTCTTTTATACTCGGTAATTTTACTATCTACAGTGCCCTCATCTCGAAACACAAAAGTGCATAACACTCCTGTTTTACGGGACGATATATGGCACTGCGGTGGTACCTACTTAGACGACTCAGTATCGAGTCTACAACCTAGTATGTTGATATTGCAGTAAGACTAATATGTAAACCACGATAAAGGTAAGTATAGTGTGTTTTTCATACCCGTGGAGTAAATTGACAAGCTTGAGTTTAATAGTCCTATACGCAAGATCGGTTTCAATCGAAAAAATCGGTTTTAATTACTGGATACTAAAGGGATGACGATATTTTCGAAACCAAGTCAATAGTAACAAATTAAATTCAGTAATTTGAACGTTATATTTTATACTGTACGTTGTATTGGATTTTTCCAGATGAATAATCATTCTTAGAAAATGCTTGACAATTTTTTTATTAGATCACGAAATTTTTAATCAGTTACAACCAAGATTTATTTTAATATACTTACGAAGTAATCCATACTTCTTAAAATTATAAAGGCGAAATTCTTATTATAAATTCTTATTCTATAAATGTTATTATTTTATATATATTATATATACACACTAATATTATATATACTAAAATTGTATATATTATATGTTTGTTTGTTAAAACGCATTAATCTCAAGAACTACTTCAAGTCAAGGTCCGACGGTCTAATTTTGAGGTCTTTTAGTCTAGGTGCCTACTTCCATGTGCACATCCCGGTCACATTTCGTTCCATCCGTTCTTCCCACTAGTAAATGAAAAAACAAACATCCACTAACGATAAATATTAATATGATAGGCTAGTTACATTACACCTTAGTTCCTCACGAGATTTGTCAATACTGGTCACCCAATTTTTTTCATCACATATCGACCTACATTTTCATAGGAAAGTTTTGGAAATCATTTAATATCATAAATCAGGAAGTTATTAAGACCTCATTATAAAATAAAATCATAAATTTCTAATTTACCGATTGAAGTACATCACTTTTAAAAATCAGTCAGAACTGTGCAACACTGGAAATGTTAATTTACTCCACAAGTAAAAAAAAAAGACTATAGATTAATGTTTTATTTATGAATTGATTATTTATACTCATAGGGGGAAGAGAAAATTATAAAGTAAATAATAGGGTTATTTTATATTTACTGACAACACTGTATGTACTTTCGTAATAGTAAAACTAAAATCCAACCACTTTTTTTTGTTCAAAATCAATATTCATTATACAAACATTTCAATTGAAATGATCGATTTTACCTATTGATCATTCACTAACTTAAAGTTAACAACCGTTATCGGTCTTCGCGGATTTTGCGACTATTATCTGTATGCGCAATTGTCGACTGCTAAATTCCGGCACATCACTATAGTTTTGTGATTATTATTATGGTTGTTACGAGTTATTCACTATGTTTCTGGTTAGTTAGCGCTGTGTCAATTACATACAAAAAAAATACAATATTATACTCTGTCCTACCATTTATTTTCTTTTTGACAGCTCACACCTATAAATAACTGTTTTTATTTTCGACATAAATGTACTACAGCACCAGTGTAGGTACTTTGTTGACTGGTAACACCCACTTAGTGAAGTACCCTGTGCATACTTAATAATTAGTCACAGACTGTCATAAATCAATAATTATCTTCGTATAGGTTATTTGTAAGAGAGAGGTTATTTGTAAATTTTGCTATTCGACAGCTACTTAGATTCTAAATATGCACACTATGTAAAATTTAATTATAAAACGCATAGGCAGTTATTGACAATCGTCTACGTTAAGTTATCAAAAGTAATGCACAATAAATTACACCTGGAAAATCATAAGCATACCAAATTATTTATTTATCAGACAAACTATGGGAATTGGAATCACACAGATAAAATTATTACCCTTTGACCGCCAATGACGCCTTAAGGCCTAGACACTATAGATTTTCTATTGTCTGG
This sequence comes from Leucinodes orbonalis, assembly GCA_019425675.1. Taxonomy (NCBI): domain Eukaryota; kingdom Metazoa; phylum Arthropoda; class Insecta; order Lepidoptera; family Crambidae; genus Leucinodes; species Leucinodes orbonalis. Next base: position 72,348 of record PQWD01004470.1, read on the forward strand.
ATTCCCGGCGTTCAATGGGTTAATTTTATTAATTATTATTTATATTAAAGATTATACGTGGTTGTTAAATCGATTCATGGTTGTTCTTGTATGATATCGATACGTATCGTCAAAATGAAAATAAATGGTTGAACCCTATCCATACAAATATTATAATGCTGAAGAGTTTGTTTGTTTGTTTGAACGCGCTAATCTCTAATATAAAGCAGGAAAAGTGATCTTACTATCAAAAAGCATGCTCCCAGCAAAACAGCCTTAATCTTTACATCCAAGTCCATGGGAAAGTTAATCCCAAACATGTCAGCGTCAGTCAATGCCTCGCGAACCATACCAGACCATTCCTTTGTTATTTTGCCAACTTTCGTATTTCCATCCTTTGAGAGCACCTGTATAAAAATGGGACAATTATTTTTTATAATCAGTATAAAGACTTCGGCACAGGATAGAGGGACAATCTGGGGACCATAATAATATCAAATAAATATTATTTCACTAGTTAGCCCTTAACTTCATCAAATAAATGCTTCAGTTTAGTAAATAGAAATAAGTAATATTGAGTGAATAATTTAGTAACTTAAGAAAAAGCAACGTTTAAGAAATCCATACTAATATTATAAATGTGAAAGTATCTCTGTCTTTCTGTCTGTCTGTTTGTTACGCTTTTACGCCTAAACGGATTTGATTGAAACTTGGTATGTTGATAGAAGGTAACCTAGAATAGGTTTGAGGCTACTTTTTGTCACGATTTCACCCCCCACTTCCCTAAAATAGGGGTTGGAAGTTTGTATGGAACATTCCGAAAGTTTTGTAGTCCGACGCTCAAATTTGGTATGCAGACTATTTGTCAGAAACGAAAATATATGGCATATTTTTTTTTTCAAATATCCACCCCCCAAATCTTCAATTAGGAGAGGAAGTATCATATCCGATTTTTCGCAGTTTTAAGGTAGACTTTATTGAAACTTGGTATGTTGATAGAAGGTAACCTAGAATAGGTTTAAGGCTACTTATATATATATTATACCGGACTTTTTTCAGTATATATATACATATATATGTTACAAAAATGTGAACCTTTAGAGTTAGGGGGACGGGATTCCTAAGTATAGTAATATATATATTATATATATATATTTTTTTGGGAAATGGACTCAAAAACTTTTTAAGGTCGGCGGGGGATTTCTATGTATAGTGATATATATACATATATATATAAATAGGATTTTTTTCAGAAATGGACTACTACACCTTTTAAGTTGGGGGGAATACTTAGTATAGTGATATAAATTGAAACATAAATATATATAACCCCAAAACCTTTTAAATGGGGGAGGCCCCTCCCATCATTTGTAAAGTGATATATATAAATAAATAAAAAATATATATATATATATTTTCGGACATGGACACCAAAACCTGTAAAGTTAGGGAGGGGAAGGGGAATCCTAAGTATAGTGATATAATATATATATATTGTTTTGGATTATTTTTTATCTGACCGCACCATTTTGTTCTTTCTGTATGCCCAAAGGTTAACTGGAAGAGAATGCCACTCGGCATTAAGTTCGCCTTTGTACGTTATTTTTCTAGTGTGCATTAAAGTTTTAAATAAACAAAAAAAAAATTTTAACATTGCAACACTGCTTCTTCTTCTTCTTTTTCGCTTCGCATACCAAATTTTTGCTTTTCACTTTAAAAACTGGGAAAATAAATAACCCCTTTTTTAAGGAAAACTTTTTCACAGGAAAGTGGAGCCATGTTATCCCGAATTTAAAGCGAGCGAAGCCGCGGGCAAAAGCTTGTGTTAAATAAAGGCTTTTTTATTTTTTATTCAATAAGTTTTTTTTAAATTTATTTAATCATTTAATAATTTATATTTATTTAATTAATTTATAAATAGACATGATGGTGTTGGGTTGGCAGTCATACATAATGACAGCGACGACCTGTGAATTTGGGCTTAACATATGGGCAAAGAGTGGTCAGTTATTGTCCAATTTCCCCACATCCCACCACAGAAAAAATATTGCTGAGCCCTTGCAGGGTTAATGTGTGTGTTTTTAAGAAACCACAAAATGCACATAAGTGCTGGGTTTCGTGGTAGACAAAAAATTGTTTCTTATACCTGCCTTAAATATAATAAATATACTTCTACTAACATAGGTAAAGCCTCAATATTTTATTGATTACATATTTTATTTTATAACAAACTTTTTTTTATTATTATTTTGTATTACTTTAATTTCTTATAGCATAATTTACAATCAACTAGTGCAGTTAAAATGTTAATTACAATGACAGGATCACATCATCAATTAAAACTTAATTTGTATGGCGTCATCAAACTACGAATACGACCAGTCTAGATTCAGAAAAATGTTACGTCTGTTTTAACTCAATCTCCGTTATATAAAAAAATCCTAACAGACATAACATTGCCATCCCATGGCAAGAGCTCTCGCATTTTTTATTATTAGTTTCATCTATCGTAAGAAATAAGTTGGACAATTAACTATGTTGTAACTAATTGGGTATTTGACACCACTAATCGTTGACGCACTTTTTATGAACTGTCAAAAAGGAACGTGTCTATATATTTTGTATGAGATTAGTGATATGTGACGTCATTGCTCACTATCATCAATTGACCAATATTTATTGATTTCAGTGTATTTAAAAATACAATATTGCAAATAAACAAAAGTGATCAATAAAACGACATATAAAATCAGGTGCGCTTTTATAAAAATGAGGTGCGCTTTTATAAAAATAAGGTTTGGTATTTTATTGCGGATGGTGGAATACCGAATTTATTTATTCAATACACTAATTAGTTAGCTTTTCGCTCACTGATGCCTATTTCTAATTGATAGTAGGTAGTCGGGAGCAGCCGGTTTAATATCCCATTTCGAAGAACGGAAGACTTTTCTTTTCAGTCAATCAGATGATTTAGCCGTCAATGTCCTAACACATAATAAATATAAACACAAAGTGTCTTTCTCTCTGTATTCTTACTTTGGTTTAAGAATAACATTATCATCGCCTTCGGAAATTTGAATTTTGGAATATTGTTTTTCGGGCCAGTAAAAGTACGGAATTTTGAGTATACGTAATAAGAGAATTAGGCTATTCAAAAACCTGTATTTAACTTTCTTATGATCGGGTTAAAAAAGAAAAATAAACAGTCCTTATGAATAGTCGAGATTTGGTCCTTTAGTAATTATAATATTCAGAATTTTCATAATGGGAATGGTAAAATTAGAAATTAAATGTTTCGGAATCTTTGGGTGTGGGGGACACCCAAAGATTTCTGGGCATGTTTAATTTTCTTCCTCATAATATAACTTTTTTTTATTGTACTTACGTTAAATTCTACGTCCCCACAGATAGAGGTAGTACAAAATGGGCCCTCAATTTTAAGCACCACTTCGCCGACAGCGTTTTTTATGTCGTAACACGGTCTGCATAATGACCACGTCTGCTCTATGGATCCTATGACCGAACCGGGTGGTGCGGACACTTCCATACTTTGGAGCCAGCATGGACAACAACAGGAATCGCATGCTAGCGGGCGGTTGAGGTGTATTACCTGCAGAGAAAAACAATTTCTCAATCTCTACATGATTTCAATCCTACTTAATAATATAGGTATTATAAATGCGAAAGTTTGTTAGAAGGTATGGATGTGAGGTTGGTTTCTCAGTTACGCAAAGATGATTTAGTAAAAACTTAAAAATAATATATATGTAGCTTATGTATCAGAATAAAACGTATGGATGTGGGGATGTATGTGTTTCTCTGTTACGCAAAGATTTTATTTAAATCTTTAAAAATAATATTCTATCCCTGAATTTTCACGGGAATTCGAACTTAGCGAGTTAAAACGGGGGTTTGCTGCTAGTCTCACATGTTACCACGTTATGTGTATAGTTTGGTTTCGAGTTGTGAGGTGGAAAATTCAGTTAAACTGTGTCGTAACAGTATGATGAAGGACAACCTTATCAGAAAACCTGCGCACGTCTGCGAAGAGCTTCAATGGTTATGCGTGAAGTCGGCCAATCCACACTGGGCCCGCGTGAACGACTAAGGCTCTCTTTACGGGTAGGCTCGTGCTCCTCGGTGGGGACGTTTAATGAGCTTATGATAATGTGTCGTAACATCTTTACGTTACAGGTTAGGAACTACACACTTTCATTTTGAGATTATTGAAATAGGTAGATACCTACCTACTTCAAAGTTAAATTTTGATTGCTTTAGAACGAGCAACGTTTTGGCGATCAAGGTACATATATAAAAATGTAATATTATAAATCTCCTACTTTAATATAGAAAATGTGACGGTTGTTGCTTTTACACTCAATTGATGTATTAAATCATTTAAAAATAAATATTGAAAATGAAAACGTTAGTTATTTCTATTACATTATAAATAAAATTGGAGTGTTTGTAATACATATTGAAATACCGTTTTTTACTAAATATATACAAGTACCGTAAATATATACAAATACAAGTAAGTAAGTAGTAGGTATTTCTTACCTACTCATATTACTCTTTGTAATATGAGAAGGTAGATACCTATGAATTTAACGTTACATTATATGGAATATTACCTCATTCTGAAAGTTGTCCATAATTTTCATGTCAAACGGGCGCAAGGGCCCGCAACAGTTTCTCGTGCAACAATCGTTGACTTCAGCGGCAAAATACACTCTCTGACCGAGACCGTTTTTTATAGTGTATTTATTGTTAGTCTCAAAGTCAACAAAGGCTTCCAGAAGCTCAATCTCTTGATGCACTAAAAGGTTATTAATCAAAGACAGGTATTCCAAACCGGGAGGGCAGTTGGGCACGCCTTGCGGAATATTCATCCAACCACCTGGAAACAAAAGAAATCAACATAAAAAAAATACTACACAATCTGCGTGGTAATTAGGTAAAAGAAGTATCGAGACATTTAGCATTTACGAAACCTTAGGTCCGTTTTCGGGGGGAGACCTATGTCCAACAGTGGACTGCGATAGGTTGAAGAGAGAGAGGTCCGTATTCTAGAACAAAACTCAACGTTAATCTTTACTTAAATTGAGTTAGAAAGGGATAGCGCTATACACGACAAATAGCGGCATCCTTTCTAATGCTTGAGTCGTTCTAGAATACGAGCCTATAATGATGTCTACGCGTATGACAGACATTCATACAGGTCATTTTATAAGGATTAAGCGGGTTCTTAATACTCTTTTTATTTATCTACGTCATTAAAGTACGTAAGATATTTTAACACCATAACAAATCTTATATTCAAACACAGTTTTTTAAATGCTTTAGTCATACATCTGCGTTACCAACGCAGTTGTTTGTAAATATAACGTTTCATATGTAGAGTAATCAGTAAGGGAGTTTGTTATAAAATGAGTACATTTGGAATGGAAAATACAGACATTCATAGGTACTTACTGCAATAAAAGGAAACAATGGTTATCAGCGTCAAACAAACAAAATATACATAAATGAACAAAATAATTATATGGTTAGTATGACACAAACACCACAATCTTATTCACAAAGAGCCTCCACCAAGCCGTGACGATTCAATGAACACATTAACCTTTTCTCTTCATCTGTTAGAAATTTTTGATAGCCACTTTTTCGTGACTTGAACACTCTACTGTAAAGTTTATCCAATGTATGTTTAACACTTATAACACTCAATGGTTCCACATAAACTTTTCTATCTTTACACTTCTTAGAAATGTAATGTTTAAACTTGGACCAATTTGTAGAACCTTTTTGTTTAGGTTCATAACAAAAGTTATCTTCAAATAAAAGTTCTATGTTAGGTATTGAATTCTTGTCTTCCAAAATAAATAACATTGTCTAAAGGATTAATTTGATTTATTATTTTTTAAATAGGCCCTGTTGCACAACGATACCAGACACAATAGTGATTGTGGAGAGCACCTAGAATAATGCAATTATCATTATTACCTATCACATACCAAGTAACCAAGAAGCACACAGTAAACATCCTTATCTGTGTAAGAAGTCGTTAACTTGCTGCGTCCAATGATATAAATGAGACAAGGGCGAATATATAACGCCTATATCATATGATAGTATCGAATACTGCTGCCCCATTTCAAAACCTAGCGAAGGACTTTTTTTAATAACTTTTGTGGTCTTTGAACTAACCCCTTGACCCCTTTCAATATCCAAAGACAGCCATATCGATATCCTGAAAACTTTAGAAGTTACAGAACCTGTCGAAATCTAGTAAATTCTTATAATGTTACCTCGTCCAAAATAAATATTCATTTGCTGTTGTTTTTGATTGGTCAATGCGATTTACTAGATTAGGGTTGCGTAGCCAAATGCAAAAAACAGAACCCTTATAGATTCTTCAAGTCTGTCTGTCCGTTCGTATGTCACACCATTTTTCTCCGAAACTAACCGCTATAAGGATTTGACAAGAAACTTGAAAAAAAAATATTTTGGGGTAATTGAACTAAACCTAACAATTTTTTTTTCGAGCTCGCATTTGTGTGTTATCATCAGTGTAGATCTTGAATAATGATATTGTGGTTTCTAAAATTTTTATAAATTAAATAGTTTGCGCGAGAGACACTTCCAAAGTTGGTAAAAGTGTGTCCCCCCCCCTCAAAATTCTAAACTATGGGGTTGATATATATATATATATATATATGATGTACATTATCATAAATCTAACAACAAAATTTAGTTGGAACTTTATTTGGTCTGGAGATTTTTTATACGCCATAAACAGTGAACCACTATTTTCTCATATTAAAGCTGTAGTGGAGTTAAATAACATATCCGTGCAGTTTCATAAAAACATACTTTGTACTGTAGTATCTTTACCTGGAACACCTTGAGGCACAGGTTGCTGAACCACTGGTTGATGGTATCCTGGCTGAGGTTGCGGGTAGCCCGGATGCGGTTGAGGGAAGCCCAGCTGCGGTTGAGGGTAGCCTGGCTGTGGTAGAGGATAACCTGCATGTGGCTGAGGATAACCGGGAGAAACTCCAGGTTGAAAGCCAGGCTGCATCCCTGGAAGTGGCATAGCACCGGGAGGGAGTGGTGGTCCTGACGGTGGCATAGGACCAGGCACAGATTGTGGGTATGCAGCATGTGGTGTACTCATAGGATAGCTTTCCTTAGGCTTCTCTTCCGGGGGAGGAGCATATCCTTGACTTGTTGGAAAATTGGGCGAGTATGGAGTTGGTTTATGAGACATTTTCGTTTTCTGAAATGAAAACATTGCAAAATTAATTGAATTGAAAATTTTCCAAAGAATACATTTCCAAAAAGTAAATCATTTCAGTAAATTTTCATATCATTATTTCTTAATTTTTATGCTGAAAGGTAAGGTAGGGACATAATAATATTATATAATTAAAATTTATCATTTCTAATTGATATTTACCCTTTATCTAAAAATAATTTATATACCGAAACATGTCACACAAGGGGTGCCAAAAATCTCTGTCAGAGACCTTGTAGCCCAAATAAATAATGGTGATTACAACTGACGGATGGCCTGGTTAAGAACCTCATTAGAACCTCAGCCCTCCCGGTAGGAGGGCAACAGTCCACACCATTGAGCCACCGCTGCTCTGATGCTGGTGTATTCTTTGAATATTTTCCGATACTCAAACTTAAAAAAAGAAGTAGATTTAGTATTTATTATTTACAATACAAGTTTTAGAGTAATACAAGATTATGATTAAAAAATTTAAAGAAATAAAGATTATTTATTTGATAAAGAAAGTGCCGCACCCACTTATATATAATAACTATGAAGATACCACGTTTTATTTGTGTATTCAACATTCGATCTATAGCACTGCTTTAGTTTAATCAGTTTCAATTTCAGAATCGAACCTATTATTAGAAAAATGCAACAGGAGCCGAGTTCTTATAACATNGCTCAGGGGTGGCGAAATGGGAAAATTTGATTTTTTCTCCCTGCATTGAATATTTATTTAATTTCGCTCATGTATATAGGCTGGTGATATAAAATTGATAGGGACACTATAAACATAATAAACCAATGCGCTTTAGGTTCATGAGAATTAAATTATAATTTATAAACCCATGTTAAAGTGCATATACTTTGCTTAGTAATATTTGAATGGATGATTTGAATATAGACAATATTATTAGCTGCACGAAACGAAATTAAGTAGACTCGATTGTGATATTCGGAAAGCGAATTTCATGTCAATTCCTTGAATTTAGATACCCATTATTTTAGCTCCACAGCATTTGTATGTACTTGGTAACACGTGTTTGCGATTACCGACATCTGTGTCAATTACTATACAACAGTAATAAGTACATGCCAAACCAAAATAATAATAATTCGAAACCCCGTCCTTTGTGTACTGTTCCTATTAATACAAAATGCGACTAGTAACGACAGCGGCAGCAATGTGCTCACGCATATTTGAAACTTTACGGTAATATTAAATTACCTTTATAGGTAATATAAAAATTCAACGGGATCATATAAATGTATGGTTTCTCCTACAACGACAATGACCTGCCTATAAAATACGCCACGTGCTAGCCCTAAAATGAAGATGCTATAATGACAGCCTACAACGTTGTATTTCTGGATGTGACACGGCTCTCCTCTCGGAAATTGGACGTCGAAGCGCCGCGCATTGTAAATTAACAGTCGCACTTTTCTTAGCAACTGTACTTTAAGGTTTTCAATTGAGAGTTTGTTGTTATTGCTTTTTGAAATGACCAATAAGGAAGCTTTTAATTTTTAAATATCTTTAAGTATTAGATAAAAGCAGAGGTACAGCGTAATCCCAGTTCCTCAAAAGTCAAACTTTGAACATAAACCAATTCCAGTATCACAATTTCATTTCGAATGAATCCTACCATCTGTTCTCTAATCATTTCTTCAGTTTTAACGATTAGATTTAAGGATACATCATACACATTTAACCTACCGCAGCCCACTGTTGGGCATAAAAAACTCATTTAACTGAAAGCGACCACGTAGATTTCCATTACAGTAAGTTATTAGGATCATCAGCATTAGACTTTACGGTTGAGAACATGATTTTGATACACAAAGAGGCCTTCACTAATGACCTTAGATCCACCCTTATCCCCCCTACCCCCTGTTGTTCCCTCATTGAACATTACGCCCATTTTTTCTTTCGTACAATTTGCATTCGGAATTATAGTAGTCGGCTAATTTGACTGGGAAGCTTTTTCCCTCCGACTGTAGACGTTGAGAATTTCAAATAATGCTGGAACTTCATCTCGGTTCTGTTCGTAATTGGTTGCCTGTATGTTTTAGACTATGGTAAGGCGAGTTTTATACTGAAATAATTTTAAAATACATAATATCAGCCCGACAGTCCACTGCTGCCTTGCTGAAATTATGTGTGTTGCTGGAAACCGCGTCTTGGCAAGCGTGGCGTAGGACGCCCCTCATGCTTGACTTCAGACTTGGAGGTAGACTCGATACTGAGTCGTCTAGGTAGGTACCTCCGCAGTGCCAGATGTCGTCCCGTGAAATGGGAGTGTTATGCACTCTTGTGTTTCGGGATTGGCAGTCAAGTGTGGAGGGAAAAGGTGATATAGGAAATAGGGTGTACACTATAAATAAAGATTAAATTCCTTCTAAAAAATAACAACTTTAAAAAAGAGCGTTTTCCCAATTAGAAGTCCGACAATTTCTCTGCGACAGTGTAGATGGGTAACGGCCGAGGAGAGCTACCATCAGATGAGGAGTTTGCTTTTATACGACGACATAAGTCTATCATTTACAAGTATATGGTTAACAACACAATTATCTAAAGTATCAAAACATCGGTCTACAAAACACGGACCTTACTCGCTGAAGCAGACAGAATCCAGAAAACGCAAAAACCAACTCGAAATCGCTGGGAATAAAAGGGAAGCCAATCCCGACACATCCCGATAGTCGCGGGTCGAATTTAAACGAAACGGCGATCAATCAAAACCTGTGTCTCCCGCCATTCATCTTCCTGCCAGTATTAAACGGGAATACGGGATACAAGAGGGAAAACCAATGGAATTATTCATGTAACTGTGGCGAAGGACGTAGACACTTCGGAATGTTTGCTGGTTCCGTATACTTGATTTCACGTGTGATTATTGGAGGATTGTATTAAAATCATTTATGTCCGTATAATATGAAACAGACTTTTAAGGTAGAAAATGTGCCAGACAACCCAGGACACTGCTTTTTAATATTATTCAATATACTTTAAATTATTATGACTTTTATGGAATTATATTTGCATTATATTTTTTTTGTAACAATTGTCGACTCCATTCTGGGATAAAAGAAATCTGCTTCATCATCAGCTCATTAAACGTCCCCACCGAGGGGCACGAGCCTACCCGTATAGGGTGATTAGGCCTTAGTCGTCCACGCGGGCCCAGAGCGGATTGGACGACTTCACACAACCTTCGAATCTCTTCGCAGGCGTGCATGAAGGTTTCCTCACGATGTTTTCCTTCACCGTAAGAGCGTCGGATAACGCACATATATTTTTCGAAAATTCGAAAATACATTGGTACGTGTCGGGATTTGAACCTCAGCCCTCCCGGTAGGAAGGCGACAGTCCACACCACTGAGCCACCGACGCAAAGAAAAAAAAAAAGAAAAAGAAATCTGCTTACTATTCTAAAATACAAGAATCTGAAAACTATCTTATACACCAGAGCAGTCTGCCAGCTGGTTTGTCACTACTAATACATTTTATATACATTTATTACTGTAGGTACTAATAATTTTAAGTGGGATAACGTTATGGATTTTATATAAATAGATTTTCCATTTATTTGTGAATATGTATTAAGTTTAGAATACTTGCATAGACAAATAGTGAGGATTAATAAACAGAATGTTTACATTAATTTAACTTCAACACAATTTAAAAAGGAAAGTGAACATTTCAAACAGTTCTCGTATAATCTGTAAATTTTCTCATCTCCAATTAAACTGACCTTTTTGTGTTTATTTATTCAAAAACGGGCAATGGACCCCTAAAATATCTCACGGGCGGACCGGTGTTTTAAAATAAATATTGCATTACCTTTATTCGGTGTGGATTTCGGTGGAATGCCTCTTTGAGCCAGTCCTTGCAGTGACCGTGGATCATAGTCTTAGCATCTTAAATAATACAATTTCAGGCAAAAAGTGAGAGAAAAGGTCTGTATTTTCTAAGTTACATGTTATGTTAGCGCGTTGTCTATTGTTATTTGAAGAATTTAAATTGAAATGGATTGAGCATAAACTACGAGTATATCTTACATGTTTATTTAATACTTTAAATCATTTTTTTGTATAAAATAATGTCTAATTTTAGTAAGGAGCTTGTTAGGAAGTATAACCGAGAAACACAAAGCAAATAGGAGTTAATTTTGTAAATACGAACATACATTATCACTACATAGTATAAAACAAAGTCGCTTTTTCTATGCTTAAATCTTTAAAACTACGCAACGGATCTTGATGCAGTCTTTTTTAATAGATTGAAGACGAAAGTTTATATATATCGCTATATATAGTCGTCGTTCATATATGGACAGGACAAAAGACCTGGATAGCGAGCGGAAAATGCGGAAGACATATATCCAGCAGCGGTCTGCGATAGGCGGAAGAATAAGAGTACGTTTGTTATTTTATAGATTACAACATTGTATTCTTTTTGCGGTTAAAGCTTCCACTTAAATATTGATATAATACAGCACTTGAACATATAAAAATATGCCGAAATCGTGTACAAGGGGATCCGGTCCGGATTAAATATTTTTATAGCTCCAATCATTTTATCGTACTCGCAATTTAGAACAATCCAAAACAAAACAATAAAAGTGGATCATTTATGCAGGTCCTGCCGTTTGGTTAAGGCGCGCGCCGATTTCGAGTTATTTTTAGTTATAAAAATTGAATTTTCAGTAATCACCCAAGATTAGACGAGAACATGTGTCATGCTAGGTCTTTTATTGTAATTGTCGGGATAATCGGGCCAAACGAAGTATCGAAAATGCCCCTTACTTTTATGTAGTTTCTGGACCTGCACTAAATACTTTCTACTGCAAACATCTTTGCTGAATTTCTATAATCCTTATTTTTTATTGTATTATTTTATTTTCCCGCCTTTAATAATAATAACAAATCATGTTTGTAAAATACAAAAATCAATCAATAAATATAATGCATTATAACAAACAAAAATAGTGTATAACTGTTATAAATTGTGTTTTTAATTTTTAAAAAAATTCCCATCGAGCTCAGTCGGACCCTTAACGTGTAGACACAAAAACGAAACAGCCAAATGCTAAATTGAACTCTGGCCTGCGACAGCGCGGTCGTTCTGTAATAGCGTTATTCGGTTTTCGGCTATCAATCAAATCCGTCTGCGATCCTTTAATGTACTGGCAGCCAAAATAGAAGCTAGCATGTGATGAAGAAGTTATCTTTAGTTTTAAACCTAAATATATAAATAAATGACAACAGTTCAACAAATAAATATACATTAATACCATCGCAACAATTTAACAAGAACATCATTAAAACTTAGACTGTCGCAGTTCCCGACCCTCAATACGTAAGTAGGTTAAAGCTGAGTCTGAAACAATTCATACTGAACGATGTAGTGATGTATCCCAGTGCATATCCATTGCACAAATGCAGGATGCATATGATACATTGTTACTTGCAATTGTTGGTCTGGGTGTTTCTGTGTATAACATGTAGGTATTTATTTTGAAAAAAATACGAAATAAATACATTTATCCGTTATTTAGAACTATATTACAAGCTAATACTTAGTTTGGGACAAGATGGAGCTGTGAGTATCTAGTGGATAAGTGGAAAGTTATAACGTTTGTTTCGCATTTCTGTGGCGGAATTAAACAATATCCTTAAACTAAATTTTAAGACACAAAAGGTATACGACTTAGCATGAGCCATGGTGATGAAGATGACGCTGGTCTTCTATGGCTACCTTTATAGCGAGAAGGAAAGGCGATGCAAGGATGCACCGAGGACGGTGAGAAGTAGAGTTAAAAAAAATCTCGTTCTTGATGCGTACCGCAATGGAATGGAACTCTTTGCCTCGTTATGTGTTCCCCGATCATAACAACCTGGCCGTCTTCAAGGCAAGAATGAACAGGCTGTTTCTAGGCAGGCATGATCCATCCTCAGCCGCACCATTACTTACCAGGTGAGATGGCGGTCAAAACATAGTTATATGCTAAGACCCTTTAAACGATGGAATGACTTGTCGTTAGACTAACATAGTTTTAACGCTATATCTAGCGCAAATAATGAAGACCAATACACAGAAGTGGAGTGCGGTAGTTAGAATTTAAATTTTAATGCAATGTCACTTACTCCGCAAGCATACCATACAACGTGGTATTACGGAGCTACCTATCTGCAGAACCGTTTTATGAGCTTCATAACTTGCATAGTTTATTTGCTTGATGCACGTCTGTTTGTAACAAGATTCAAGATTGAAGTTGCTTTTTGGTAGTGAAATTCACTTGCAAATGCAGCGCTGGTAAACAAACTGACAAAGCTAACTATTAGCCACTCTAATGTAGTAGAAATATTTGTTTTATATAGCTACAAGCGAGTTCTTTGTGTTTTGAAATTTTCTCACTTAATGGTGAAAGACACTTGCCCGTGGCAGATAAAGTTTGAAGGGAATCAATAATTGTAGATAGTAATTATTTTCCGTCAACACAACAAAGCGCCTGTCATCCGAGACGACAGATGTTAGGTCTCTTATATTTGATCCATTTGGTGTAGCGGTTGCGACGTCGACTACTACGCCAAGGGTGCTGGATTCGATCCACGGGCAGTTCAAACATTTGCTTGCATGAACATGCTATTTGTAATGGTCTGGGTGTTGTCTATGTATAATATGTATGTATTTACAAAAATATATATAAGTATGTTTATACGTTGTTTAGTACCCATAATACTGGCTTCACGCTTAACTTGGGGCTGGATGGCGCGGTTTGAATGTCAGTGGATATTTATTTATTAATTTCAATTGCTACAGTGCTCGTCAGTAGCCGATGGGGAGGAAAGGTTCTTGAGTGGCGTCCGTGTAACGGAAAGCGAGGCGTGGACCGACCCCCGACCAGATGGACGGATGACCTGGTTAAGCTGGCGGGTGGCAGATGGATGTCAACTGCAAGGGATCGGTCTGCGTGGAAAACATCAGGGGTAGCATTCGTTCAGCAGTGGACGTTTTAGGAAGCAATGATGACAGTGCCTTCTACATATAGGAGACAGAAGTAAAACACTTGTTTTTCGATATTTCGATTTCAGCGACCCATTTGGTGTAATGAGGCTTGTAACACCAAGGGTTCTGGTATTCGATCCCCGGACAGTACAAACATTTTTGTGCATGAAAATGTCTGTTTGTTTATTATTGTAATACTGTTTTAATAGATGGCGGTAACCCCCCTTATGTATATTTCACATAACCGGGAATTTTTCAGTAAATTTTTCATCAAATATTCTTTATTACCTCAATACAGAATATCCACAAAGCCAAAACGTATACGAGCACACCCTAAAACCCTATATAAAACCTTAGTACGTATCGTTTAAGTCTATTTTTCCCCGACTCCAGATCAATGTGACCTCATTTATGAAATTGCTTCTCAAACAGTTATAACACATGAGTAAGCTCATTAGTCTGAAATCATTGATTCACGATATATATTTTAAGTCAATTAAGCAAACTTAATCTACAACCTAGCTAATGGTTGTTAGGCTCGCTTAAAAGCAAAACGAACAAAGAAATTATGAATACCATGACTAATAATTGTCATGCACAAGTAAATTGATATAATGACGTAGCTTACTTCACGTGGGTTCTTAATTGTCTTGCTCACTAATTCCATAAAAAAATACAAGAGATTATTTGCGTGAAGGTTTCGTCATTATGTTTTTCAATTAATCAGCCAATCATGGCCCACTGCTGAAGATAAGCCTATATTATTATTGGCTTTTTTTATTTGCACTGCGCGAAGACTGACTCCGGAATCCATGATAGATCTGAATTCTGTTCATCATATGGGTCGAATAAAAATGAAATTATTATCAGAAGCTTATTATTGGGCCTACACGGCAAAAGCCTAACCGTAAGAGGGTGTATAGGCCTTAGCCGTCCATGCGGGCCCAGTGCAGATTGGCTGACTTCACGCACAACCTTTGAATCTCTTCGCAGGCGTGCGCAGGTTTCCCCACGATGTTTTCCTTCACCGTTAGAAAGTCGGATAAGCGTACATTTAATTTCGGAAATTCGAAAAGATATTGGTAGGTAGCGTGATTTGAACCAAATCCGAAGGCAACAGTCCACACCAATGAGCCACCGACGCTCTTAAATCTAGAATAAATAAAAACAATTAATTTATTATACATGTGAATTTAATATAAAAACCTTTGTTTATTCACACAGCGTGACCATGCATCGCAGACAAGACCATTGTAAAAACAGGTCGAGTAGATGCGTTGCTGCCATAACTTTCACCATACCTACTTACTGAGCGCAGGGAATGCAAGAAGTGCATTCGTGGTTTAAACTGCATGTTTAGCGCGCTGAGGGTTGTTTTACACTTGAATTGTTATTAATTTTGATGCAAATGGTCTTAGCCTACTTCTTTCGGGATTCAAATAAACCTCGTCGGTCCGTTGTACATGTTCCCGATTATTTAGGTTGGGTTCTATCTTCGCTCGCTACAAGCCCGGTGAAGCTTTAAAGGCCATCTGCGTTGGGAAAAATTGCTGCGAAGCAAACCCTTACCTATAATAATTCAAGCTTAGAGCACGTCTCTTCCACTAGGATAGTCTGTGCTCAAGAAAAAGCCCATCATGAATAGAAAAAAAACTTCTGCGGCCATCGGTTCTGCGACATACATAGCCAGCTGATGACCTAAATGCCCAATCAATGTTATCATTTCTCGTCGAAATAGCAAGTAGAATTAGAAGTAGAATTTCTTATTCTGATCTAAAAAATCGATATAGCTGACTAAATCTGGATAAACATAATCTCGTAACTAGGCTACGAAAAATAACCGTAGTACCTAATTCTTCAGTAAGCCATGTAGATTATCAAATTGTAGTCGAAAGCTATCGGCGCGATGGAAGTCTCTTGGCGTCCAGCCAATACCGAATTTTCCGTACGAACAAACCTGTTATGATGTTCGGGTTTGCTCGCTGTTTTCCCCATGTCAGGTGAATGATTTATACTTATGTGAACGGGAAATTATTGTTCTCGTACGCGCTTAGTTGGAATGATTTCGAGATGTTTCTTTAGTCGTAGTTATCCAGTGTTCTGGGCTTGGAACTTTTTGTTAGGGAAAATATGTTGTCACGGTTGGACATCTTTATATGATTGTCAGTTAGAATGTTGCAAAACCCAGGCTTAAGTCACTGTTCTTCTTATGAATACGTTTATATAAAAATATGAATGAAAACTTAGATGATTGAACTTAACAACTGAAACAGACTTCTGTTTGATCTATCAAAATTATTTATCCCATTGACCACTGATAAATCAATAAATATTAAAATAATAAAACTTTAAATGTCCGGTTAGCCTAAATACAATTGTGTTAATAATATGAGGCTAGGGTGACTCCTCGTCTCTCCTACTTGCCGTGCCCTACAGGGTCCATGAAAGTTCTTACCTATTTTTTTTTAACATCTATTTTACTTATGGAGTGCAATAAAGATATGAATATGACCACCAATGACGCCTTAAGGCGTAAGTTACACGAGATTTTCCATTGTGTCTGGATTCCCGGCCTTCTATGGGTTTATTCCAGTTTCCATAGATTTTTTACGGCATCACATAACCATGAAATCTCGCTGTTATATTATCAACTAACACACTTTTAATGCCTTCTTTATTATAAAAAATAAATAAAACGATAAGTGAATAATTACAATGGTTTCACATATCAAAATGTAGTAAATTACATAATACGCTTTATACTTTTTTTTTTATACTTTTTTTTTCAACCTAATCAAAGTTCAAATTAATTTAAACAACTGCGCAATATGATTGAAAGTTCAAAAGGTACAATCCAGGGGCAGAACTTTTTAGAAATAGTCACCCAAGGCAATTACTTACCTCTAACCGTTGGAAAGCATTGAGTCGACAAAAAATACATACCGAACACTCATATTTCCCGTTCAACGAAACTAAAGCCATATATTTGAAGTGTAGACAATTCATTTTTCAAACACCGGACCGGGCGAAACTTCGCGCGACTTGCAAAACTTGGGAGTTGGATGAAACTTCTTGATATTCGTACCCGTTCGAACCCCGGTCCGGTTAAATTTCATAATTCGACCGCGGTAACTCGGCTGTGATAACTTCGGGTTTGCGGTCGCGGATTTGAGGGTTTAGATGCGGGGTTGCGGGGATTAGAAGTTATATGTATATAGTAAAGCTCTACTAAAAGTGTATAGATATCGGACTTAGTCAAGTTACAAGGCAACCTTGGATGAAACAAATCTCGGATAGTTTAGGGATTCGTAATGTTTTTTTACGACGGAGAACTAAGGTCGTCGACTTTGAGCTAAGGATTAGCACTCAGAAGCGGAATTGGGCTGGCCATATCTCCAGGATGGAGTCGGAACTCGGAACGTGTGGGAGTGGAGACGTCTTTTGGGCAAGCGTAGTGTGGGTCCTGCAGCACATCGGGTCTTTTGACTTGCGAAGAGTTGCAGTAGATGGATGCGAGTTGCTCAGGATCGGAATGATGGGCGATCTTTGAGAGATGCCTATGTTCAACAGTGGTAGAAATTGTTGGCCTATCAATTGATTAGGATTCCAATTGCTGAATTAGTTTCTCTTTAGACTGTTCACAAATATTTGTAATTCGTAGCGAACTTAGACATTATTATTTATAATACATGAAGTGTGAATTTGACACATTTAAAAAGCAACCTATATTTTTATATATATTTTCCTATCTTTCTACCTTATTTGAGAGCTGAAGGTGTTTTGAAAAGCACCTACATTTCATAACATACACGCATTTATGCGTGATTACTTTTCAAGGAACGATTATGATTACAACTTTGCCATATATTCTTCATACTTCGTTTATAAATCCTCTTAAGATATATCTTGTTAAAGTCTCTTAAACCATTTAACAACAATTGTTTCTGATCTATAAACTACAATCAAATAGTCATTTTGAAACTATAAGACGCCGATCCGAGGTCTGTGACTTTCTAAGTGCAGTTTAAATAAGATTTAGTTACAAGTCGTTAATGGGAAAGGAAAACATCGTAAGGAAGCGTCCACGTTACTCAATATTTGTAGTGAAACTTAACCAACTAAAGCGGTATTGACACTGTTAATATTTAGTTTAACTGGCGATGCATATCTTAGAGTTTTCTTAGTTTTGATAAGGATATAATGTGTACCTTTAAAGCAGAATGAGGCTGAAAATGCCAGATCAATTGTAGTAGAAAAAATGCGATGGAAAGGAATGAAAATATTCTCCATCAATGCTGCACTGTGCCCGACACCCGAGACAACAAATGTTAGGACTCCCAATCACGGTTATTTACTACTACAATTCCCTCATTCCAAAACACATCCTTTCTTTTTAACCGCACCACTTATATTTCTTTCTGCCTTAGGTTAACTGGTAGAGAATGCCATTCAGCATTAAGTTCGCATTTGTACACTATTTTATGTGCAATAAAGTTTTTAAATAAATAAGTACAAAACACTTCTATTTCACGGGACGATATCTGACACTGCGGTGATACGAGACGACTCTGTACCGAATCTACTAGACTTACGTATTTACGTTTGATTCTGACATACAGTTTACCATTAAATAGCAAACACATTGCGCTAGAGCATTAACTTGTGATAAAGAACATACACCCCCAAAGCAAACATTCCGCTCACCTGTGGCCTGCCTAGCAACCCTTTGACAGTTACTGGGTGCGTCTAACAAAATAATTTTCAGTTGGTTGATTTCGCAAGTTGGAAGCCTGTGGTTGGATTTAGTTGTTTGTTTGTAATATAATACTTGAGGCTGTTAAGTTTGCACTTGGTGAGTTTTGGCCACCTGTCACGCATAATGCTTTTGAGAAAGTTTAATTATATTGTATTTATGTCTTGGTTCATATCTTATGCTTAACGCATTTCTATTCCCTCTGGTATTGCCAATGTACGTGGGTAGTGTCATTTACCATCTTAGGGCTTACCACCATCTCCTAAAACAGTCATTTGAATGTTGACCTCAACGCATTATAGAAAGAGTTTAAAATCAAAAGCATGAGCACACTACGATGCCATTATAACATGTAGGGACGTGATTAAGAATGAAAATTCTGCCCAACAACGCAATGGGCAAACTTTTGCCCCGGAGACGTTTTGAGTGAGATTTCACATCTAGATAATTTATAATTCATTGTTTATCTAAGATGTTGGTACGAAAATACTATCTTCTTGAAACGGCTACCTTATTTTAAAAATAATAACCGCTTAATATGAAGTTATTGTACAAAAACGCCGCGATCTCTCAACACAAACAGAAACCAAAAATGTATTTATTTGCCCATACAAAATGGAAATTGACAAAATCGCGTGCGAACTAATTCACACACGAGTGGTTTGATTAAAGTATCGTAGGCAATTATTGACTCGGGCTGTTTACAAAATGTCCAGGTTTGTTTTCCGACTTTTGGCAGATCGCCCGTAATTGATTTGGGGAAATTGTTTCTAGTATCTATGCTTAATTTGCATACGTACTGGGGAAAAACATTCGTAATTCATTCACACAAATATTAGTACTGTGGTTATCATTAATTGGGATCGAATCCAGACCCTGTGGTGTATTAGTGGAATTTTCAACTATCACACCCAACAGGTCGTTTGAAGATTATTTTTAAATGCAAAAAATATACAATTTAAAGGAGCAAATAGTACTCAATACATTCTAAACTCCCTTCTGGTTAGAGACATATTCCGTTAAAACCGCATAACAACATACTACCACGAAATACTTGGTTTTCTTGTTAGAAGGTGCCCAATATTCCGAGTTTACTGCCAGACTGAGATAAGTGCTATCTCCAAAACCACCATTTCAACGAACTACTGTGAATTTTCAGGGGATAATGCAATCCCACGAAATTCACGTCTGAGCTCCGCAGCGTTTTTATTGGTAGCAATGTTCTAATAGAATTTACTATGGATTTGGCAGATAGAACGATATAGGAACTAATGAGATATTAAGTAATTCATATATTTGTCGCATCTGGCTAAATTAGCCATGCAATTGGACGCCTAAGCCGTTCGTTAAACGGCATTCAATTAAATGGCTGAAAAACTAGCCATGTCGTTGACCGCAACGTTTAATCAGACGGCTGAGCGTTGTTTAGTCATTTAGCTTATTTTATTTGGCACTTTCATGTTTCAAAATATATTGATATTTTTTTAATTATAATTTCATTTTACTTATAATTGAACAAAATCAAAAGATAATCAAAGCACAACATTCAATGTTTTTGTTATTTTGACGACTACTAGGGCCTCAGTGGAGAAAAGCAGAACTAAAGAATCACTTGGCTGAGCCTTCACATTTCGACAGGGCTATCTTTTAATATGCAAAGTTGTTAAATGAGTGATTTTAGTTCTTACAACTATCGGCCAAACCATACAGTAGGATGCCGGCGAATAACGGACGGCCTAGGCGGCATAATATATAAATATCACACTAATCATAAAGGCAAAAGTTTGCGAGTTACATAGTTTGTTATTTATCACGTCTAAATGGAGAAGCGATTTTAATAACGCAGGAGAATATTGACCGCCATCTCACCTGATGGTAAGTGATGATGTGGCCGAAGATGGATCATGCCTGCCTAGAAACAGCCTATTCACTCTTGTCTTGAAGACGGCCAGGTTGTAATGATCGGGGAACACATAACGAGGCAAAGAATACCGCGGGAAACAGCAAGTAAAACTATATAATACTGATAGTTACTAGATAAGAGGAGGACCGGAATGTCTGGCGTAGAACGGGGAAGTCATTTGGCCAGCAGTGGACTGCGACAACAGCTGAAAGAGAGGTGGTTCCTAGGCAGCAGGAAAACCAGCGTTCAAAAAGATATTTAAAAGTTACATTCTTAAAATAACTCAACAAATTGACTTTTATTCAAAACTTGTAGTTCAATTTCATATTACCTAATAATAAATACATGATATTAATTAAATTTTTGAATTCAGTCTTTTATTATACACTTTCAGAATAAGTTGCACCTTCCTCAAATAAAAGAACATTTAAGCGTCTAAGCACATGACAACGTGGAGGAGACGAGATTCGTCACTAAGAAATCCCCCTCCAGCGTTCAGCCTAAAATTTCAAATCAGATATAACCGGGTCCAACTCGACCGGTCCACCGCGATCCGGAACGTACCGGATTAATCCGGCCATAGAAGCCGGATTAAACCGGTAAACTTACCCGCATGGTAACGCTGATTTAGAAACTTGTTCTTGTTTGTTTCTTGGGATGTTGGACAGTCAGATTCTATGGAGAGTTCGGGACCAATTTTAGTAAAACTAATTTTAGATAAGTCGTGCAGTTGGGCGGTTTCGTGAGGGACTGCCTTGGTCGAATTTGACTTGCAACTTATAATTATGAAGCCTGGATAAGTGGATACAGAAGCTCAGTATCGTAAACAGTTTTATTCGTTCTTTCATTTGATTTCAATGGGTATTGATTGGCCAGATTCAGATCAGTTAAGTTTCTTTTTCCGATATATCTACGTCACGGTGTTAGATTTTCAAGTGCCATACCTATATGTAATAAATAAAAAAAGTGTAAATAAGTAGGTACTGAAGTGTAATACATTTCATTAGGAAAGTTTTGTCTACTACAATCCAGTCGATTTTAACTGAACAAAACATGTTTAGTGTTTTATAACGGGAAGTACCGTACGAGTAGGCTGCCTTAAACACCATCGGCCTATAACGCATCACCTATATCACTGCAGGGCACAGGCCTTTCTAATACAGCCTAGATATGGATGGAATTTGCCTTAAGCCACCACCGTGTCCTTGTGTGTGCATAAATTAAATAAATAAATAGTGAAACTCCACTTTTTTTTGTAATTTGTGATTTTCTAAATTCAAATTTATTTGACAGGTGCCCGCCTTTGACGCATATACCCAGTGATCAAAACCCGCTCGACAGATTAAATGAAACGCCACAGATTATTTATTTACGCCGCACAGATCAGGTTCGGTCAAATTATACGTTGCCCCCAATTAGTTCTTAGCTCGGTGTGGACATAATGATACGCTGCTTGTAATCGGTTTAAGTACACGTTTGGGATAAATGGCGACCGACACTGGCTTACGCTTTAATACGGAACCGGTGATACTTAGTAATAATGGAACAATAAGCTCGTTTCCTTATACATATGTAATTGATCGGGCAAGTATTCTGATTTTGTCAGCTGTACAGCCGGTTTGATATTTTATTCCTCAAATTCCTCCGCGGAATGACCTTCCGGTATTTTTATGATGTATATTGAGCATATTTAGACACATAATTTTTATATTTTTGTTTTCTAATCACTTTCATAATCCCTGTCATCTTCTGCGATCCACTTCAGCGGGTAATCAGAGCCTTTTTTCTCTACCGAAGACTAACACTGAATCTTGCCGATGGACAGAAAACTATCAAAAACTAAAATTTATTATGGGATACGTATGAGTAAACTTTTACTAATTATGATAATATAATTTTTCCTTTACAATATTCAGGTGAATCCAACTCCATGTAAAATTTAAGTTGATTAATTTTCTTTTTTAATTATGTACCTTTCTTGAAATCTGAACAATGGTCAAACGTCTGTGAAAAATCAAACTATTGAACCTGGCGCAAAGTAAATGAGATTTAAGGTAGATTGAGCCTGTCTAAGAGGAACTTTTTCAATGTAGATTTTCTACAACAGACCGCAAGTTGAAATCCAATTCCAACAACAAAAGTTCAGACAAGCCAAAGACAATCGCTTAATACAGGAGCACCAACCTTTTTAATTCTCATAGTTTTGAACTGTCAAAACTGTTTCAACGGTATTTAGGAATTCTCTGTTTCGACACACAACTGCAGTGTAGTTCCGAACTGAATATTTCAGTTTGTAATAAATTAGTTTATAACTAAGTTTCATTCATATATATTGTATGTGAAAAGTGTATCGTGTATAGAAATTTGTTCATAAGATTGAATAATATTACGTTTTACTGTAATTGTTTTACCGTAAGTACTTTATGCAATCTTTCTTTAGGTGAGATATGAAGAAATATATCTCACCTATGATATATATGATAATATTATTGATCTCATCAGGAGCGTCGGTGGCTCAGTGGTGTGGACTGTCGCCTTCCTACTGGGAGGGCTGAGGTTCAAATCCCGACACGTACCAATGTATTTTCGAATTTTCGAAAAATATATGTACGTTATCCGACGCTCTTACGGTGAAGGAAAACATCGTGAGGAAACCTTCATGCACGCCTGCGAAGAGATTCGAAGGTTGTGTGTGAAGTCGTCCAATCCGCACTGGGCCCGCGTGGACGACTAAGGCCTAATCACCCTATACGGGTAGGCTCGTGCCCCTCGGTGGGGACGTTTAATGAGCTAATGATGATTATTGATCTCATAAATGAAGTGACAGATTTGTATCTACTTTATTAATTTAAAGAGATGATGATTTAATGACAATGTGATTTAAATATGTTATATTACATATTTTAACATACAACATTGTTATTTTATTTGATCTCCTGAATGATATTTCATTTCAATAAAACATTTCATGAAAAATGATTTATTTAAAATATTCAATATATTGACAATTTTTTTCAATGTTCATTCTATTTCTATGTTCTGTATGCACATAAAGTATCAAATGAACAATAAACGAACGCCTTTCTAAATAATTTAAACAAAAGCATAAAGCTTTCGACATCTAAATCGCAACCCGAATACCCTCTACATAACATATGCATCATACATTGTGCGCGCAAACCTCGCCGCCATTTTTATTAAGGTCATATATTACTGTCTCACTCGCACAACAATGTAAATTATTGCCACTCCAGAACAGTATCGTGGGCAGAGGCACCTCGTATGTAGGGAAATGGTGGAATAAACGGGGTAAAGCCCGCTCACTCCCAACTATGTAGAGAAGTCAATAAATGCTCTAGGGAGAATAAAACTGTGGAGTGCCTCGGATAACTTCATTGGTGTTTCAGGGTCTATATTAAATATGGTAATTTCTTGAGAGCTAGAAATATAGAAAACTTGAGGCAAGCAGAACCGTTTAAAATGCACATTTATCTATAGGTAAGTAAGAAAAGGGTACAGCCTCACTGATGTTAATATTTACTTTCATATAATACACCAATGATCCCTATATGACATGTTACTATCACAGCTAATAGTTTCTCATGGTGGTAGCAAAACTTAGGAGAAATAGGCAACTAACCCGTAAATAAATATTAAATTTAAATGTTTACATAAGATTTAAGTCAAAACTAAAATTATGAGAAAAACAATTCTCTTATAATCCTTTTAGAAAAATACAGAAACAAAATAGTACATTAATTAAACAGTCTTAGACGACTATACTTATGTAGGTAAGGTCAGAAAATCGAGTGTGAAGGACTGTTAATCATTTAGTTGTTTTTGTGTGTTGGTTTGCCGCCTTGAGTGAGTTGACTTACATCTTAATTTTTTAGATTCGATAAACAATAATATTTTACAAAAAGGTTGACTACTCATGATTTGAAAAAAGCTCTAATCATATTTTACTTATTTTAAAGTTATTTCTTAAAGTTTTTCAGCTAAATGTTTCTTAACTAAGAGAAAAGCTATTTAATATTAGTAACACGTAAAAAAATATTCAGAAAAGTAGTTATATAATTAAATAGTCTTTATTTGAAACAATCAAAGCTTGCACATACATTCTACAGAATAACATTTTCTTAAGCTTTTTGTCATCGCACGACACCGTCTAGATTTTGATTTTTAACATTATTTCACACAAAAGATATTTGAAATTTAATCTCACAATATTTTTACAATATAGCGATTTATAATAAATTCATTTGTCAAAATCTTTTTGGTACAAGTACATAACATAGAATGATTTATAAAACAAATAATTCAAAATCCCAGTCTAGGTTTTCTTGAAATTCAACATTATTCAAGGGCTCAGTTGAAACGAGATTTACTGAATAAGTCATGAACTAATACTTTTATCTTGGCTGCTTCAGTATCAAAGAAAATTGAGGCTGATTTGGAAGATATTAAGTAAATTAAAATAAACAGCGTCTTATCTTCTTATTAGATTTTCGAACATTTGTACAACATACGATTTTAACAGATAATTTTCCTATTTGTAAACCGTGTACGTATTTTATGCTTTCTGGTATTGCCAATGATGAGAGGTGTAAAAATCACTGTGAGATCTTTGACCTGGACTGATAGTAATGTACAAATTTCCTATACTAGTTCTTCCCTGTCCCTGTCCCTGTACTAGTTCTTTAATGTGATTTTTCCATTTATTCTACAGAATTTTCGGAAAAAAAGTTATACATAATTATGTTTATCCCGCTCTTACAGTGAAGGAAAACATCGCGAGGAAACCTGCGGTATGGCCTAAACACCCACGTACCCCTCGTACCCCTCGGTGGGTCAGCTAATCATATGCACTGATTTTGCTTTCCACCATGTAACATGCAAAAACACATTGGCAACTTAAAAAGACGTTCGGCGAAATCCCATGTCTGGATCCCGGAAAATATTCCCCTGGGAATGCCCCGTGAATCGCGCCGGGACGTGACGGTATTCCCGCAAAATCAATAGGAAGACATTTGAACCAATGCAGCTTAGAAGAAAACAGCTTAAATGGATATGGTATTACATAAAACGTAGTATATTTCAAAAGTTTACAAACAATAAATTTAAAAAAATTAAAGTTGATGACATAAAAACAACTGCAATGTTTACCGAGGCATAAGCAACAGATAAAAACACGCACTTATACAGGCTACTAAAATATTTTTTATGATGCGTGATTATAACAATATGGAATAAATCATTATGATTCAAATTACATAAAAAGTGTATTTATACAGCACACAGGTCATCAAAAGCTTTTATAATTGTACAAGAAAAGCCCACAATATAATAAATAAATATTCGTAAAGATGGTACTACTAGATAAGATTACTTTTTTAGCGTGTCTATCTGACTGGAAGCGAAGTTAGTGGTATTTACTGAAATTACTGAAGGCGTAAAAAAATACGGAAAAATAACAGATAACGATGTTCTAAATCTAACATCTCGCATGCTCCGTGAAATTCACCAACAATATCGGAATATCGAATGTCTATTTTCAGGTTTTCACTAGCTGCACTGTAAAGGAAGATCCAGACGAGTCCATAGATACGAACATGGAATGTACATGTATTTTTTTTAATAAATATCACATGTATGTAACTGCAGCCCGGTTAATATTTTATTTAATTAACTATGTGTTGGGTTATAAATATAATCATCATAATTTTAAAAAAATATATCAAACTCTGAAAACTTACTCGACAAATGCGCACATGTATACTTCGGATGCATCAGGATAGAACTCAATTTAATCTTGTCACTGATTTTTAAGCAACAATTAAATATCCACTGACATTCACACAACGCCATCTAGTCCCAAGTTAAGCGTGAAGTATGTATTGTATTGCGGGTACAAACAACTGACATACATACTTTTTATTTGTAAATACATACATAGAAATCACCCAGACCAATACAAACAGATATGTTCATGCACACAAATGTTTGTATAGCCCGAGGATCGAACCCGGAACCCCAGGTGTAGTAGCCGACGCCTCAACCATTACACCAAAAATATAGTCAAAATACATAAGCTTACCTTATAAAAACATATAAACTAACAAAAGGCCTAATTTCATGAGCAGAACCAGTATATTCCCAGCTTTAGATGCCGCATCCATACACGGACAGGATTCGCGGCTCACCGACCACACTCCGCTGCCACCGTCTATTGCAAGTAAATCCAATACTGGCAAATATAGACTTGAATTTCCCGAGTTAGATGCTATCGGTGATATAATGATATTATACGTTTTAGGCTACGTCTGCTCCATTAAATTTGTACCTGGCTGCATCTAAGATTAGGTGGGAATTATTCTAACGTCACATTTTCGTCTGATACTGTGGCTATTTTCTTTTATCTTGAAGAGTTTTAGTTCATATTTATTTGTATTCTTGGCTTCATAAGGTTTACATTCAAAAGTTATATCGAAGAACATTACAATACATTTCAATATCTCTTATATATTTTGTCTCCTTTTATCATATAACTTTAACTAACGAAATGAAACCCTGACATAAAAAACATTTTCATTTTTGTACTCCAAGTTGTTGTCTAACTTGCACACGATAGTCAAAATTTTAGTTTCCTGTTAATAGTTTTGTTTGGTTACTTGCATACATACATACTTCTATATGTAAGCGTAGGTGGATTAAACTTTAACTTAAATGTATAGTTAAACTTTTCCCTTAAACCTTTTCAGTCATTAACGGTTCCCCATTACATTTTCGCATGCCCCGCTAATTTCCAGTTCGGATGTAAGCCGCTAATCGATTGTTTTTCACATAATTGTATTGTGCTTTAGACTGAGACTCGTATTTAGTAGTGGTGCTTTAGCGGGAGAGAAATTTAAATTTGTAAAATAATTAAATGCGAGTACTGGACACTGGGAGACTCTTTTATGGATCAAACACTCGTAATAAGTCAGTAGTAAAGGTTAATGAAATTAGCCTAAAATTGTTTTATATTTTCAAGGCATGCTGTATAACTGTTGACGCCACCAATAATACACACATCTTATGTTAGTGTAAACAGTACATTACATACATTTAAACATTTTCAGTCATTAGTGAACTGTTCTACATTAATTAATGACAATGTTCTAATTCTAATATTCTGACTTGTCTCTATATAACTTAACTTTGTATATACCATCGTTTTAAAATAACTGTAAAATATATTTTAAAACTATTTGTTTAAGTGGACCTTAGGATGTGACGGGTTCTAGATAACGACTTTTAGGACCCAAGACAGCTTCACCAGCTCCTGGTGCATACTGCTAAACAGTTAATGATGCCAAGACGATTGGTCCCATTCCAGAAAATCTAGATTAAAGAAACTCTAAGAAATAACCTTGACCAGCAGTGTATGTCACGGCTATTGAAGTAAATCAATAAAAATAAAGTCGCTCCCGCGCCGCTCAACGCTTCGCTCGTGATTATAACCGATGCTTTTTATGCTCCGCCAAGTTCTAATATTAATGTACATTTGGCGTGCAGGTTGAACAGAGATTAAACAGAAACTAAGTTAAATACAACATGTCGGTAAGCGTGTATTTATTATAGGCAAACTTATATTATAACACGAGGTTACACAAAAACTATTTCGCGCTGTTATTATTACTTAGATATAAATTATAAAGTAAATTCGTTGTTTATTTAAATTGTATTGTACCTGCTGTTTTCAAATAATTTATGAATATAAATAACATGACTTATTAATATTAATAAATAATTGAGGGTAAATGCTCGTAGTCACCACGCTGGGCAAGCGGGTTGGTGACCGCAGTGTGAACCAGTACGCAGGATGGCGCTGGTTCACACTGGCGCTTTTTGTACGTACAAACATACATATTATAAATAGAAAACACGCAGACCAATACAAACAGACATGTTCATGCACACAAATGTTTGTAATGCCCGGGTATCGAACCCAGAACCCTTGGTGTAGTAGCCGACGTCTCAACCATTACAACAGACGGGTCGTCAAATAAGCTGATGATGATGTATGCTGAATTTAGCTCCCCTTAACAAATTAATGATGCTTAATTTTTGTTCTGCAAACCCTTGTTTAATTTTGCACAAGATAATCAAAATTTCAGTTTCCTGTTATAGATAGTTTTTTTTTTGGTAACTTGCGATACATACGATGTTGGTCCAGTTGATTTTAGTAGGTCCCCAGAGCATTTTCTTTGTCAAGATAGTGCGCTTTCAAACGATAAAGAACCACACGGGATCCTTTTATAAGGACGATATTTAGGTGTTTTATATCTTAAAAACTCTTGTTGTCATTGTAATCCAAATTATATATTGAACCCTTTGAGATACGGTGGGTTAATAAGAAAATTGGACCTGCACCGTTCTTTGGAAAATGCTAAAGAAAACTTATTGTATTACAGTAAATACATGGTTCAGCTTATATTTTACGCGCAATATAAACATTATTGGTGACGTCACATACAATTTCATCTGATGTCTGGCACAATACTCATTTTTCCTCAGTTCCCTTAATATCATTATTATTATTTATGGTTCTGTAATAAGGATTTTTACGGGTTTCATATTGTTGGGGCGATGTCATTTTCCTTATAATTTCTCATATTTTCTACGTATTCTTATGATAAAGACGACTTGTGGATTGTGTGTATAGAAACGTTAGAACGAAAGAAAATATTGGAAGGAATAAAACATATATTTATGTGTAACATATGCTAGGTTTGGCATGAAAGTTAATAAACACAGAACTATATTTAATGACTTATCAAAAATTTGTGGAATATCCACTAGCTGATCCCTATTTAGTTAGTTTAATCATATATCACTGCTCTTTTACCGGAATAAGTTATGATAAGATTAACTTAATACCAAACTATGTTTGATAATAAGATTTTGTCAAGGTGGTAATAATTCAAATATGTTTTTGTTTGATAAGTGGTTCATCATCATCAGCTCATTAAACGTCCCCACCGAGGGACGAGCCTACCCGTATAGGGTGATTAGACCTTAGTCGTCCACGCAGGCCCAGTGCGGATTGGACGACTTCACACACAACCTTCGAATCTCTTCGCAGGCGTGCATGAAGGTTTCCTCACGATGTTTTCCTTCACCGTAAGAGCGTCGGATAACGTACATATATTTTCGAAAATTCGAAAATACATTGGTACGTGTCGGTAGGAAGGCGACAGTCCACACCACTGAGCCACCGACGCTCGCTATGATATCCCTATGATAAGTGGTTACTTGTATAAAATTGTTCCTTAACAAAGTACTACTGATTAATTCAGTGTAATGCAATGTAATGATGTGTGGAATGGTGTATTGTGCCTTTTTGTCATTGTTACGAAATAAATTTAAAAAAACAGTAGAGGCGCTAGTTCCAAAACTCTTTTCAGGCGCATGTATTCTTTATTTAAAAAACCCTTATGTAATAGGTAGGAAATATATAACAAGAATGCAATATCAAATGATACAAACTTATTGTGATTCATATTAATTATGTCATCCAATCACGCCTACAATAACGACAGTCAGGGATCATCCAAAACGAATTTCCATTACAACCCGCCCCTCCAAATAAATAACAATTATGTTGTGGGAACTTCTTTAAGTCAATTACAAAGTTCAACATTAATACTTTAGACAAATGTTTTTTACAACAAATCATAATAAACTTCAAACGCTTTACGGCTTCCAAATGGTATCTAGTCATAATATTCATATATCCGTTTATCTCGTAGCATTTAATATATATGTTAACAACAACGTTATCATTCTACACACGAGCTCTATATTAAAATATCCACAAACTCCGTGTCTAACTGAAATATCTCGAGCAAATTAAAATGAAAAACAATCCAACAGTCAGCGGGGAAACCTTTAATAAATCATGAACGTCCACGTCAAAGGTAGACGAAGTCTGTAATCACAATGAAAAATGCAAGCTTAGATTACGTATAGTGGAATAAAAAACACGGGAACAACGGTATAAAGAATTCTGAAAAATAGAACGGGGACAGCAAAAAACAACATGAAATATACAGGGATAATTTAAATATAACCATTAATCTGGCTCTTGTACGCCGCTGTCACTGTGAGGAGCGTTGGCAAAACAACGATTCTAGGGCGCTGTTGCATCGATGGTACAGGTATTAAGTCCCGTTTGTGATTCTTTTGTGTCTTAAGATTTAAATTGAAGGAAATTATTGTAATCTGCTCCAGAAGTAAACATATTTTTTGTTTCTTTACACAGTACAGCGTTCGGCATAGATTTTTTTATGTTATAGCGGGCACACGAGCAGACGGCTCATCTGATGGTAAATGACGCCGTCGCCCATGTGCAATACCAGAGGGCAAAGAAATGCGTTGCCTTTTAAGTGGGAATACGCTCTCTTCTTGAAGGACGCCAGGTCGTATCGCTCAGGGATCGATTCGGCATAGATCGAAGCGTGATCAGGTCACTAGTTTGACGCGGTAACATCGCTTTGTGTGTGCGATTTTTTCTAGTTTGGTTATGATTTGATTGTACAAAATGAAATATGATTCCGCGATACAGAGGGCACAATAAGTCGTCGGTCTTCAATCTTAAAATGGTAGTAACACCTACCAGCAATCCGCATTAGGCCCGCGTGATAGGTTACGACCGTTATAGGCTTATGATGATAAAAACTCAAAACATTACTCTAAACAACCAATTTTCTAACAAAATACAATATTTCTAAGCAAAATTATACAACAATATCATAAGTAGGGTTAAATGAAAAGTTTTCTTGTTGACGTTACCGCTTCCAAATTAAACTCCCTTATTAATAGATCGGAGATACGTACGCTTTTGTCTTTCTGTACTCGTCTCGTAGACTTAATGGGAAATTTAAACAACACTAGTGATGTGCTATAATCACAAATCACAATATTATCGATTGAAAAAGTATTTCTTAAAAAATAATAAAATTCATAAAAATAGGTGATATATTTTACTCCACAACTACTTCCAATGTGGGTAATATAAGCTTCTTCACATATTGATGGAGTGTATGCGGAACGAGATGGAGAAGAACACTATCTAACCTCACCTCTGCCCAAGTCGGCTCAATCAATGTAATTCTTGCCGAACCATTGCCAAAAATGGCAAATGATTTATATACATTATATGATGTTAAATTTAAGTAAATGTAAAAAAAAGCTTGGATAAGATGGAGCGACGTAGTCAAGTGTGACTAAGCTCTTATAAATAAAGATTGAAAAAAAAAAAAAGCTTCTTGTAATTGACAGTATTTTTTCTATGTCTGTTTATCTAGTAACGAGATAATTTATTGTTTATTTATATTATTCTAGAACAATAAGTAATACTTTATTTTATGAAAATAAATAATAATACTTGTACTTAAGATTATTATCAGCAGCTACGAGTAAACACCATATCCTCCACCAGAAAACAGGAAAGTTACTAGAGTTAACGTGAATGCGCGATCTTTGCAATAACATTATCGTTTATTTTAGGAGATTTTCCAAAAAGTATTTAGAAAACATTGCCCTATATTCTAAAGCCAGTACTTCCAAACATTGTTTTAAGTGATTAATGTAATCTGATCCACGTATACAACATAAAGTGAAGTGTTATGAAATCGATACCATTCACTAAAATGTACAAAGCAATATTTTATCGAAGAAAAACAATGTAAAAACTTTAACGAGAACCAATTATTATAAAAAGGTATTACTTAACATAAGTAAACAGCGATGTCTTTTTCGAAATAAAATTAATCCAACTAGATTGTTTTACATACTTGCCTTTAACGCAATAAAAATAATTTAAAGTTATTTTATCGATATTTTTTAATTATTGAACTACATCCCTAAGATCCCGCTTACTCGTCTGATTAAAACGAGTACCCGACAGTGGCAAATTAAAATCTTAGATGCGTGGTTTTGAGACGCGGTGTTTCACGATACAGAGGCGCGTGTATTTATGAACTTGTCTAATATTGGGTGAAATGCTTTTACACGTGCCCGATTGTGTCAATCTAGATTTCCGATCCAGTAATTGGTTGTTATTTTGTCTGTCTCATGGTTAAGTAACTTAAGCCTTACTTGCTATTAATAAGAGTATTATTTATTTATCCAAAACCAAGATTGGTCTACAGAACCAATTTTTATTGAACTTGTGCGATTTTTACAACTAATTGTTCCAAAACTAGCTTTCTCTTACCAGGATTCAAACTTGGAACTTTTGAGATCTAAAATCGCTACACCAGACGCCTGTAAACTTATTATACAACTTGTCATGCTTACGACATGACAACTAGGAATCTGTGACATCTGCCAAATCAGTAAGTTCTCATTGTCAATTTAGAGACACGGCTTGGTAATAACTTTTGATTAATCTGATTGTATGGAAGTTGACAGACGACTGGGAACAAGAACGGGAATTCGGGATAGCTTCCATTGTCGGAATGAGCTGCGAAGATGACAGACTGGATTCTTACCTGTAACAAAAGATACATATGTTTCAGAAACGCGTTTTCTTTAAGTAATACTAATTTTAATGTCTCTGTAACAATAATAATAATAGCTCTATTCACAGAAACTTATTAAAATAAAATTTGAAGATTCTGATATCCGAACTAGGTAAAATCATGTATCTCCGACTATCAGCGCCCTCTCCAAAAATTTATACAATTACAATTGCGAAATAAAGTTAGTTTACAAATAAAACACTTATAAAACCGTATAAAATCCTGTGTGTATGTATGTGTGCGCGTGCGTGCGTGTGGTGTGTGCGTGCTAACACTAACTTGAGGCTAGATGGCGCTGTGTGAATGTCAGTGGATATTTTTAAAAAGGAGAACAATATCTCATACATGACTTTTGTGAAACTTAACCGTTTACTCAGCGTATGCAGCGGAAGCTCCAAGTATGAAAAAATACCGCCGATTTTGAAACATTCTTCATTGCTGCCCCGGTTCTATTGCTCGTAGCGTGATGATAATAGCCTATAGCCTTCCTCGATAAATAAGCTATCTAACACTGAAAGAATTTTTCAAAATCGAACCAGTAGTTCCTGAGATTAGCGCGTTCAAACAAACTCTTCAGCTTTATATATTAGTATAGATTACAGCCTAATATGTCCACTGCTGAACGAAGGCTTACACCACGATGGCAGTTAAAACGAATTGCTCTTGCTGAAGGGAGAAGTGGCATTGCCATCTAATGGGTTTAACTTTTAGGCACCCATTAAGTAGCTGCCTGTGTATGTTAGGTAAGAAATTAAAATTAGTTTTTTTTGCATTTGTTTAGTCTTACAGCTTTTCGGGTTTTGCTCCATTATCGACCAAGAAAAATAACACTTATATAAGCAAACAAGCATTTCCTTAGCGCTGAAAAATGTGATTTTATTAAGAAATGCCTTTCAACGGCCATTACTGTCATTTTTTAACTTCTAAGCATGACCCTTTTTGATTAAAATTATATAAGAATATTATTCCTTCCTGCATTTATCTCAAAGATGTTTGTTTCTGACATAAAAAACATTTATAGAGATTTTTAAAAAGGGCTCTTTTATATTTAACGGCTATCGCTGTCAAATGCACCCTTCCCTTCGGAGTTAGTGGTTTAATATTTAAGCAGATCTATTCGTGTGTAAAGCATAAGCGACAGTCTGTTAATAATACTGTCTAGTAAGTAAATTTTAAACATTCGTTACTTGAGGGTTTTCTAAGGACGTTTAAGAAGGTAGCATTTCTATTTACCTACTTTCATAAATCTTAATATTAAACTACACTTTCTCATGTTATAAACTAACCGCTAAACGCGTATGCCTTGAAATACATAACTTATTAATAGAACGAGATTTACTATTCCCTAGTATCGGTACACTATCATTAAAGTGGCCATTTCACTTTATTTCAATCCGTGTTACCATTATTATATAATACAATGCTAGGAAGTGTTAGCTGTCATTTGAACACGTCAAATTAAATATTGCAACGAATAACGTATCCGCTAAAATTCTATACAACAAAACTATTTGTTGTTTTTTTTTTTGTCTTACTAACACTTTTGAGAAGTGTCTACCCTTCATCGCGATAACTACATATTTAAAAGGTGCCCTTAATCAGACAAATAAGGTATAAATAAACCTAATACTATGTTCTTTTCTTCAGGTTATAGGAGACGTTGATCATGACATAAGAAGTGTTGATAGAAATCAATAACTGACAGTCATTATGTTACGACCACACTGCTCTGCGCCCGACATCCGAAACGACAGATGTTATGTCTCCTACGCCAGGTAATTTTACTAGTGACAATACTATTACAATAGTTACAATACTCATCCCGAAACACAGAACTTCAAAACACTCCCATGTACCGGATGATATCTAGCACTGCGGTGGTACCTACCTAGACGACCCGATATCCCGATATCTTCCATCTTATTAATGTAAAACTGAAATATGTGAAATTAAGAAGTGACTAGTTTTATATCATTTAAATACCCTCCGTATTTCTAAGTTTTTATTCGTATCGGTTTATAGTTCGTAGGGTATAAACAGAATCAAACACTAAATAAAAAGATATATTGATTGACCATTCAAGCAAATAACATTTAAATAGGGATACCTTTTAAAACCTGTAATTTAGTAATTCCGACAGCCAGCACAGTTTGTACTAATTTTGAAGGTAGGTATATATAATTAATGCAATATAATAGGGCCACTTAAAATCTTGAAGATTCCTTCACCCCAAAAGGGTTTATCTTCATTATAATAATTCAAATCATGCCTAAATTCTGAAGATTAATAAACGTTTACAGGACAAAAACGACGTGACTCGAATACAACCGGAACAATCATGTTCCGTCTTGTAGTAATCTCGTTGTAGCCTTCAATATTAAAATCTAATATAATATTGTACACACGTATAATAATACCAAGGATGGTACTAACCTATTGAAACCATTATACTATCGATAAACATACGAGTATACATCTAAAACTAAGGGCTTTTATCCGGTAGACGACATCACTAATCGTTGACGTACTTTTTATGAACTCTCAAAAAGGAACGTTTCATATATATTTTATGAGATTAGTGATATGTGACGTCATTGCTCATTATCATCATTGACCTATATTTATTGGTTTCAGTGTACTCAAAAACAAAAAATTGCAAGTAAACAAAAGTGATCAATGAAACGACATAAAATAAGATGCGCTTTTATAAAAATAAGGATTGATATTTTATGGCGGATGGCGGAAACTACCGGATTATATCTCGAAACAAATCACATCAAAATTTAGTGACATTTAATTAATATTGAATAATCATTTTTAAGCGCATTTTCATTTTAATGTTTTTAAGCGTCAGTGGCTCAATGGTGTGGACTGTCGCCTTCCTACCGGGAGGGCTGAGGTTTAATCCTGACATGTACCAATGCGTTTTCGAATTTTCGAAAATGTATGTACGTTATCCGACGCTCTTACGGTGAGGAAAACATCGTGAGGAAACCTTCATGCACGCCTGCGAAGAGATTCGAAGGTTGTGTGTGAAGTCGT
This sequence comes from Leucinodes orbonalis, assembly GCA_019425675.1. Lineage (NCBI taxonomy): Eukaryota > Metazoa > Arthropoda > Insecta > Lepidoptera > Crambidae > Leucinodes > Leucinodes orbonalis. The sequence continues at coordinate 108,891 of PQWD01004470.1, forward strand.
CCAACCCGCACTGGGCCCGCGTGGACGACTAAGGCCTAATCACCCTATACGGTAGGCTCGTGCCCCTCATGGGGAGTTAATGAGCTGATGATGATGAATCATTTTTTTAAATCTCATGACTTAATTTTATACTAGCCAATCGTAGGACATGTCCCTTCTTTACTGAAAATTGTAATTACTAAACTAAAGGCAATTCTTTCTGAATTTCAAGATTTCACCAATTACAATGCTCAGTAACGAAACAAGCTAATTAACATAGAATATAGTGCTGAAATATGCAATTTATAGTAAATTAACTTCAACTGAAGAATCAAAATAATACTACAAACCGTTATGCAAACGCTCCCACTTTAACCTAGACGTCCTCTTCTGTCAGCGACTGATCGATTAATAAATAATTTAGTGCTCTGAAACTAAGTGAATTACGCAAGTCAGTCGTGGAGAAAATTGCACGTGTTTGGGAAGTTATATCAATGATAACCATTCAAAAACACACATCGACCGGGTGGGTGTTAAATTTGGTCTCTATTTACTTCTTTTTGCGCAAAACAACTATTTAAATCGGTAAGAAATATATAATAATTAGATGAAAATTAATCTAGCCCTCCAATTAAATACTTTATTGTATGTCGGGGTAACACCCACAGAGAAAATTTCCAAGGAAACTAAATTCATGAATATAAAGAAACCATACACCTACAGCGCTTGCATCTTGATTCGATAAAGCGTAGACAATAATATTCACATTAACACAATCTTCAACAATTAGTCCCATATAAGCAAACGCAGTGTTTGCCACCCAAGATTACTTGTCTTGCCCAAGGTACGGACAAGTTTTTGAGTAAGAACAATTTGATTGCAATCTAAAAGATAAAAAATTCTAAAACAGCTCTATGTTAAAACTATCACATTATATAATTGAAAATTACCTGCTTTATACCAAAATTAATTTTATTTGTATTTGTACGGTCTATTTTAAAATGTAGGTATTTTTGTAATGGTAAGTTATTTAATAATTCTTTAATGAAATACATCTTTAAACGCATTTCGACATTAAATTAGTTAATGTTAGCTTAATTTTCAGCATAAATCATAACATTTCTACTCACACATTATTTTAATCACTAATATTTTGGCGTAATGTCACAATTTTACAAAACAATGTCACCGCAAAAGTACCGTACATAAAAATAAGATTAAAAATAATCGACGATCCTCAACATCCAGACCCCATTCGAGTTTCATAAAATTTTTATTGTTCCCGCGCGGACCGGGCGCCATCTTGTTTGGTGCGAAATTAATTCAAAATGGCCGATGGTTACGCGCAGCAATGTGCTTAATGAGAGGCGATTAAATTGCTCTAGGAATGCCGAAAGGAATGCATTTTTTTATGTACAGACTAATAAAATGTTTATGAGAAGACCCCATAATGCACAATGAATGTAAAATAGGTCACGTACTGACTTTCTCTGTACCTACCCTTAATTAACGTTGTCATTAAACTTTGGCCATTAAGGCATAAGTATCGTCTAGACTAATTTTGCATTGTCGAATCAAATCACCAGAATCTTTGAAGACGTAACAACCGTAAAGGTGTGGTAGGTAACTAAGCAATCAATAAACCAGGCTTTAGGTATCTACCGTCCCACAGCTGGGCCCCACATCTTCATACTAGCATGGTAATTGGAGGGATTGTGGACTCTAGATTGTTAATTGTTAGGGACTACCAGCTAAACGTGCCTTCCCAAGCATTAATGTAAATGAGAATATAATCGGTCACCCATCCATGGGATAGTTGCACAATCGTCGATAGTTTACGCTATAGTCTTTCAAGTATCTTAATGAAAAGATAATATTTAATTTTAATGTATTTGTGAGAATGAAGACATCAATTTTATCGTAACTTAACACAATCCGGTTAAAGCTCTCCACCCACGACGTCTTACTTAATAGGATTTACGAAAAAAATGCTACTAGAAAATAAAGTAGCTAAGCGAGAGGGTAATCAATAAAATTAAAATGTAATAACTAAATAAACTCATCAAGTGTATAAGGATTTGAATAAAAATGAGACGCCGCGGTCTCGGCGTAAAGCTCTGCGTAGGCGCATGATTGATCGTTCCGTATGAAATATGTACATACTCTTGCAGTCCCATTGAGTACGGAATGCATTTGTTAATTTGGAGGTGGTATATTAGAGAAAGCGCTTAATAGTTTTATTATTGAATCGTTAATACGCTTCAAATCTAATCAAGTCCGAAATATTTTTATTACTTTACAAGTATTATCTGTATTAAAAAGCACTTCACACATTATTTCAAATTATGACTATTTTATATTGAGTATCTAGTTAGTTTTTTCTACGCTAAATGATTGGTGTAATTGAGGGAGGACTGTGGCCTGCAATATATGTTACATCTACAATAATTGTGATAAAAATGATAAAACTATAGCATAACTTATCCATATCATTGGATATAAAGTAGTTCATACATACTTATGCCATAACTCCTTATAATTTCAACAGGTTATAGATAATTTACAACAAAATATGGGCTATAAAAAATTAGGGGCTATTGCTTTAAGAACTTTACCCCTATATTGTTTGGTAAATAAATAAGAGCAGATAAAATTTCAATTCTGAAGCCACCTAAAAGTTTGTTCACGGTACTAATTTTATACGGCCACAAAACTCGGCAAAACGTAATAAAACAAACTAACACAAATGTATAACTCAAACAAGCATAATTATCTAACCTCAGCAGAGCTATCGTAAGGGTGGGATAACATGCAAAAACACTCGTTAGTACAGACCAACTGAGCACAGGTACTGTGCAAGTGCCTCATCCGTTCAGGCGTGTGATTTATACCTGCACGTTCCAACAAACTGTCACAATGTCGTCCATAAATTAAATTCCCCACTAATGAGTTAGATTATGACGTGCTTCGGGGTGCTGGGTTCACTGGGATGCCGGTTGAGATCATCTTAATTTTGAGCTTTTTAAAATTAATTATTTTTAAAGTATGATTTAATACAAACTCATGATTTTAACTTTCAATAGATGCCAAGCGATTACACAGTTCAGTAATGATGATTGAATGAATTTTAAATATGGGAGGGATATGAAAGAAGTAAAAATATTATTATCCTATTTTTGCGTGAAACTGATTTTACTAAGAAACATACTTTTTTACAATAATCTTGTTCTCGAATTTTCCATTCATACTTACCCGATAACACAAGTACCTATGTCCATTTAAACGGGAGCCAACCATATCACTGCATTGGCTCTTATATATAAAGCTACATAAACTGATGTTTCATCATCATCAGCCTATAACAGCCCACTGTAGGGCACAGTCCTTCCCGAAAAGAATAGGGAATAACGCAAGTTATAGTTTTTATAAATACGACTTCAAAATCTCAGCGAAAGCCTCCTAGTGAGTATGCACCCAAGTAATATATTAATATGGTTATACGGGTGGTCCCAACATATCGACTTAATAACCATTTAATAGTATTTTCTCACAAGAAAAAGAAATGTCTTTGTCTTAATATACATGTTTGATAAATGTCCACTTAAATAACTGTTGAAATTTAATGCAATAAAATATTCATATGTCGGTTTGAATTATGGATTTTAATTAACTTTTTTAAAAATCATAACCGAATATGTTGGCAATGAAAATAAGAATTAAACCATGTTTTGTACTGAGATTCAGATCAGTCTAATTATTCGCATGGGAAGAGAATGCGTACAGTATAAACTGTAATCAATCGATTAGATCCTCACGGGGCTTACCGCCATCACTCAAACAATACTACTTCAATGATAATTTGATGACGTAAAGCATTTTTACCAGAAAAGGTGAAGTAATATTATTGTAATACTGTTTTAAGAGATGACGGCAAGCCCCAGTTGCATTCAATTAATTGTTTTAAATAGAGGCTTGTCAAGGAAAGCGGCTCTTCTTCTTTTTTCTTTTTTTTGACTACTGCTTTTAGCCGCAGATGGCCTTTACAGCTTCACCGAGCAATAAAAGGACCGGGACATCTGGCACAGCCTGGGATGTCCAGCAGTAAATAGCGATAGGTTGTTAAGTAAAGGTCCAAAAAGGTCAAGCTTAGAGAAATCGATCTTAGTTTGTGCCATAAGATTTATTTAATACAGGATTCAAAGCATAGCCTCAATCCTCTACCAAGTCAATACCTTTCCCTATATCACATATTAATGTCCGACGTTCTATTCTGAGCCCCAGTCAATTTACCACGCCCAAGAAAACTAGTTCGGAACAATTGTATTCATCAATAAAGCAACGGCAATGAGCATTTTCGTGGCAATCATAATAAACAAAATGGCGGGCTTTGTAAAAGTTTACTCGGAGATAGTCCATTACTTTCGTACCAACGCGTTCTAGATACGCAATAGTTTCCCGCCTCAGAGTATTTTCGTATAGAGAGGACGGTTCGTAGGCAAGAAAATCTCATAACTACTTCCTTACATTGCGTGCCCGAGAGTCCAAAACAATGGTCCTACCTCATTTTATTTATGTATTGCACTGTTTGGCAATGAATGATTAAGTATTAAATATGCTTTTGGTCTGGGCTTCACTTCAATAATTAAGGGAACTTTAACTGAAAGCCTTTTCAAGGTCACTTTTAGGGTAGCTAAGGCTTGCGGAGAGATGGTCGGGGGCCTTTAATCTACATCGTACAGCAAAAGTAAGACATTTAAAACAAAATATATATAAAAACATATAAAACAGTTGTATTTATTTTAGTTGTTTATTCAATTCTTCATTGTATACCTGAACATATAAAAACAAATACTTATAACCACAAAAATAACAAAAGTAAGAGGTACAATATATATATATGGGCCAACCTTAATGCAAACAGCAATCTTTCGTCACCATCCTTGTGGTAGGAAAATAAGTTTTAATATATTTAAAAATATCTCGAAGTTTCTCAAAACTCAAAATGTCTATTCAATTTAGGTCCACAAAGAACACTTATGAATGTCAAAGGAAGCTACCACTGGTTCGGGTTGTAGTAAGAATCCAACAAGAAACACAGTAGACAATCTTTAAAAAAAAAATGGTTTGAACAATATTACATTATTTTTATCAATAATATCAAACAACATATATTGTAAATTATCTGTAGAAACAATCCTACCATTGGTTACCAGAATGCTTACTCTATATCTGAACGTAATCTGCCCTTCACGAAATAAAATGTTCATACGATGATGGCAACAATAAAAGCGTGTGAATCGAAACACGCCCTGTGACTTGACACAAAACAAATTAAAACCACACAGAACACAATGAGTGATGGCCAAGTATCCGTGGATAGTTACTAGGTCTGAATGCTCAATATAAATATACGAAAAAGTTCATTTCTGTAGCCTAGTTGTGTATGTATACTCAGATAATACAATCTATAGTGATTGAAAAAATTGCAAGTTGAAGTGGCAGTGGGCTGAGCAAATATTGTGAAGAACCGAAGGCCAAAGTTGGCAAGATTTAAAATATCGTTACGATGGTGGAAGCAGGAAGGTATCCTAAAGGTAGTTCCGCAGGGAAGTCAAAAGACCATCATCTAGCAGTAGACATATTGAGCTGCAATGATGAAGTATGTGACTTCAGTTATATCAATTAGGTATAGTTAAGTAGCTAGCCTGTTACTAGTAGTTGAAGTCAAGGTATTTAGTGATTATCAACCTATATAAAAAAAATATTTAATATTTATTAAGCGAACACTTATGTGAACAATTTCAAATGAAACTACCACTGGTTCGAACTGTAGTTTTCTACTGAGAAGAATCCAGCCAAAAACTAGTTGACTGTTAATATGATAACATTGATAAGCAATCTGAACTCCCATTTTTGTGTATTAATTAAAAAATATTGAAGTATTTTCAAGAAAATTAGGGATCCTTACTAAAACTACAAATAACCTTTCCGAATTCCGAACAAAGCAGTTTTCTGCTACTAGCATTATTTCAAATAAACATAAACACACACACAGGCCTATAAAACGTCTCTATAAATCGTGAAAAAGCAATTGCAACAGAATCTTTTAAAGCGAGCAGTGTGCGCTAGTGTAATTTTGTTAACGAATAAAAACCTATCCGGCCGGTGACCGATCCCGCGGGAGACATTGCTAGGAGGAACCGGGGATCACTCCGCAATGCTAGAACTACTGGACGCAAGGGAGGTTTGTGTTCACTGCCCGATGTGTTTACGATTGGGAACCATTTCTATGTTTTTTTTATATTCGGAGTAACATAATTTAAAAAAAGTAGCGAACTTTTTGGAAGCAACCAAACATATCAAAACAATGATACCTATTTCAAACAGAAAAATTTAATGAATTTAAAGTTCGATTTTTGGATAAAATTACACTAATTAGTTAATGGTAGGTTTAAATAGCCATGTATATTGTAAGCAAATGCATCAAACATCAGACACGCGCATTATTTTTTAAAATCTCTACACTGTGTAGAAGAGTAAAGACTCTTCTACAAATAAAAAATACTTGGTGAGCTATTTTTATAATTAGGTGCTAATCTAATACAACAAAAAAATCCGT